>BPLQ01012449.1:0-214253 GCA_021605075.1 Caerostris darwini | reverse complement strand
CCTATTTATTTTATTACACAAACATGCAGTGTACTCCGCATAAATGACTGTAAAGAATCTTCTCGACTGGTTGGGGTATCGTTAATGACTAACGAGAAAGCGAGAAGGGAAACTTTGCTGGGTTGCTCAATTCCAGCCAAAATAGTTCTATTAAGTGAGCGGATTCTGTTAATTAAAAATATTTTTTTTTTATTAGGAAAGTACGAATGAACTTTCTTACTTTTCTGATAGAAAATATGTTTAAACAAAGTAGATTGAACGACAATTTTGCATAATCAGATCACAAATTCAAATTCAATTCAAAACCTTTTGAATATCTAGATGCAAGACTGCTATATATTCATTATGCTATAAGTATTGAAAATAAGGAGCTTTTATAGATTTTAATAAAATTGGTTTTGACGAGACATGTTTAGAGTAAAAACCTTTATTTTAATTATCCATTTGCATAAAATCATCCAATATTTTTAATCTGATTTATTTGATATCCACGTTTAAGTATTTAATATTATATAAATGATTTTTCTAAAAATATACATGCATATGGGCAGAATTGAAAACCCCCAAAAGTGACATTTTTATAACAATTTATTCAATATTTTTGTGTTTAAATAAATTTATAATTTTTATAATGTAGGGAAGCTTTCCGGACATGCTGGTCGAGTGACTAGTGGTAGGTGCCACAGGTTTTGAGTTCGAGTCCCAGCTTTTTTAGTGGTTTAGAATCCACTTTAAATCATAAGTACCTGCCTAATATGATTGTTGGTCGTAGAGCTGGCAACCCTACCGCTTAAAAAGAAAACATCTCCTGTCTTGAAATCTTCCATTAGGCAGACGGCCTTGGCCAATCACGGAGCTGTTGCGTCCGTGAAGAAGAGGAAGAAGACATGTTTTCTTTAATTATTGAATAACAATAAAAAGTTCTGAATTAGAAATAACCTATACTTTAAATCTTTGGGAAATTTTGAAATCGTTTTGTTATCGTACTCATGGCTTAGTGACACATTTAACATGCAGAAGGCTTTCCGTTCGAATCCGCTGGCCATGCTTGATAGACACAGTCACTGTTTTCAGGTACAGAAACACTTGTTAGCAATGACTTCAGCCTATGCAAGAGTGACATATACACAGTCAGACATCCTGGTAGAAATATTAAATAAATAATATTTACGATAATATTGTTGTTGTCGTTCCCCTCATGGAAGGAGGGATGCAGCTTCTGTTGTGAGGGAGCACCCGTAGGTAGAAGTATGACTTCTGCTCCGTCACGCTCTTACAGTCATAGGAGACCGGAACCTACGGCTTAAAGTGGATTCCGAACCACTACAAACATCCATGGCACCGCGGAACTCGAACCCGAAACCTGTGGCACCGAGCGCCAGAGCGCTGGACACTCGGCCATTCATGCCCACGAAAATATTAAATTCATGATATATATGTATCTGGATGTGTGCGTGAAATATTAATAATATATGAAATAATTATATAATTTATGATAATATATAATTATATAAGAAATATTAAATAATGTTTTCATGTTTTAATCCAGACGAATTTTCAGGAATGCATTCGCATTCCTGAAAATTATCCGCGTTCATGGTACATTTCATATCACGAAGCTCCTGCATGAACACATCCATGAAAAAAAAAACATTTTTGTTGTTTCATTTGATGAGTGTCTCCTTATAAATATGTACATTTGTTTCATATAATTATTATCAGAAGAATAACAAATTTTTGACATCATTAAGCATTCGAGATTGAAATTAATTATACAATACCATCATACTAATACAGAACTTAATTTATATTCATTACAATTTTCAAAAGGAAAACTTGTATTAGCACAATATTATTATGGAAATTAATAAGATGATAATGATCCTTTTTAGTAAAACATAACAATTTTAAATTAATTATTATGAATAATTAGAAATTTTTGTGAATAGCTGCAAGAAAAATACAAATAATAAAAAAAGTTTATTTTTATCTTTTTACTTCATTCGTTAACTTGTGCATTGAATAAATAATTATTACTTTAAAGTGTTTTCATTTTAAAATTCATTTCCTTTTTTTTTATTAGCAATTCTTATAAAATAAAAATTTTAATTTGTATTTTTCAAAACACGACTATAATGAATTTCAACAGAATATACATTAAGTTAATACATAAGTTGTAAGAGATATTTATTCTTCTTTATAATAAACTATATGCGAGATGCATAGTAAGAAACTGAAAAGAATAAAATACAGCAATTTGCGTTTACTAATGTAATGCACGAAAATACGTTAAATAGCAATAAGAAAAATAAATAAAATAAAAAATGTATATAAATATGTTTACACAGTATTTAATTTATAAAGTATCATTAATTCATTATTGCTGAGATGCTTTTCAAAAACATATTTTAAAATATATTTAAAAATTTTAAACATGATACATTCAACATACTGTATCTAACATGATAATTCGCAAGTTTTAAAGGACATCTTAATTAATAATCCTGCAAAATAATCGCTTAATTCTGCGCTATACTGTCACCAGACGCAGAATCGGTTTATGTACTGAATTTGCCTTTCTAGCGTAAAATTAATGTTTCAGAGATTAACACCCTGTACTATTAATCTGCAAAATATTAAGTATTAACTTTGAAAATTGAGATTTCATAATTAACAACTTAATCTGCTTCAATCTTGCAGAGGTTTTCCGTGTTTACAAACGTTGTGTCCAACAATCTGTATGCCTGTCATGGGGTGTGACTAATAACAACTTGAATGCTGCGTGTTAACATTTACCCCTTCAAAGAAGTTGGTTTGCAGCCAATTAATACTTTTAAATATTTTAAGAAAATATATATACATCCAACTTTGAAGTTTGCTTTGGACGCATTGTAAGTTAGAATGTTTTCCGCAGGCTGCATTTAAAAGAGTAAAAAATCATTCGTGGACCATACATTAAAATTTTATTAAATTAACATTTGTTGATATTAAAATATCTTTCATAAGTAAAAGGATATCTACCAGGACAATAATTTTAATCGGTACCATAGTAACTTTGATTTATTTTCGAAAAGTAATTTTTCTTTTTAAATCTAAGACAAGAAGTTTTAATCTCTGAAAAATACATCTTAAAATATAAATATAGGAAATATATAATATTGATATTTTTATTTTTTTTCTAAACTGACATAAGTTTTATGTGGTAAAAAATTAATAAAAGGTCGGTGCTTGTTTGAAAATCTGAATGTCCAGAAAATTTGTATTTTGTACAACGGGCCATGGGTTTAGTAGTCCTTACTTAAAACATATTGATAAATGTTCGAGAATAAATTAACGTTTTAAATTTTGTTTCTTTCTTGAGTTGAAGAATGGAAGAAAGCTGAAATATTTCCTTTGAATAATAAAAGAAAACATGAAGTTGTTCAATGACAAATGGAAGAAAACATAAATATTTGTAAAGCAGAATAGAAAAAAGCTGAAGTGTTTTGTAAGCAGAATGAAAGTGTGCCATGAGTTGAACAGTTTTGATTTAAAATATGTTAATAAAAAGTTCGGAAAGAAATTAACGTTTTAAAATAGTTTCTTACTTGAGTTTACAGTAGCAGAATTCACGCTTCGTCCAGTTGCAGAACGTAGACATATTTCTTATGTGTTCTAGAAGAAAGCAGAAATGTTTCATAAGCAGAATGAAAGAAAATGTTGCTTAATATCTCTCTGAAAAATATTTACCGATAAGAATACCCTCTTCTCCACTCAGCACATATACCAAATAATAATTTAAATATATTTCCTTAGTTAAGAGATTTCGTAATTAAGTTAAAAATAGGTATTGTAATATTCCTGAATATGCTTTTAAAATAAGATATTTTGAATGGATAGCTGTTTAATCAGGACTCTCTTCATATAGATTTCTTAAAATTTCTTTGATCTAATATGTTATCTAGGTTATATTCTTCGGCTGACATTATTCACATTAAAATACAAACAAAAATACTTTTTTTACGCAAAAGAAGAATTTGCACGGATTTAAAATATTAATAACATGTGAAATACAAATTAATAAAAAAAAATATATTTTGGGGGAAAATATTACAAAATAACGAAAAAAATATTTTTTTTTATACTTCACTCAGTAACGATCTCTTCTTTATTTAGTCTCTTCTTCATTAAATGAAATTGATTCGAAATAGTGAAAAAAATAACTTTTACATGAAAAGATAGAATTTTCCTTAACAAAAGACCTATCAAACAGGAACAAAAGACCTATCAAAGTTCCTAAAATAAATAAATAAATACAATAAATAAATAAATTAATAAATGAAATAATAAAACTAAAACAGTATTTTTTCATTAGCAACTGATAATGGATTGCTTATTTATTTTTAATAATTCGTGATGATTAAAACACACATGTACATTTTAAATTGTTGGTCTCTCAAATATGATTTGATGGTCATACTAAGATTTTTCAAATTCGTTTGATAGTTAATGTAATTTAATTAAATCGATTATTAATTAATCAAAGTATTTATTTATTAGTTAATTAATTTTATCTTTTAAATTTTTAATAAACACTTGATTAAAAGAATAAATATTAGCTATATACAAGTTGCAATTATATATATCATCGTGTTCTTAATTGCACATCAGTTTTATTTAATGATCTTTAATCATTAATACTTTAAATTAAAGTGATATAAAACTAACTTTTTTACCGTTTTGTTGTTTTAATTTCGTACTTGTAATTTATGTCTACAAGATTTAAAATTGTAAATTTATTATAACGAATTTTTTTATTTTTTTTTAATTTTCTGAATTCTCATTGCATAACTTCAATTATCTTTAAAGATACAAAACTGATTACATTTCCCTTAAAAAAAAAGTATAAAAGCAATCTATCACTTTTTCAATAGTTGAAATAATACAAATAAAGTAATTTAATGATACTCAATATTTATAGCAGAATATATGAAAAAAAAATTGCTTTTTGATTAAATCCTTTTACCAGGAGTTTCTTTACAAAAAGTTACTTTCTTCTTCAAATGAAACTGTATAGAACGTTAGAAAGTTCTGAAAATCAATTAAATTGTGCGTGATCTTGATTGAACGACTGTCAGATGTTTTTACCTTGAAAGATCTACCTTATAATTTTGTATCACCATTAAATCTCAATTTATAGGCTTCACTGTGTTTTCATTTTCAGTTTTTATGGAATCTACTATCGTTTGATCGAATTTCAGCTTCTCTTGTTTCTTTTACAATTAATCACTTACTCAGTGAGATTTTGATTCACGTATTTAAATATTAAGTTTCCTTTATATAACTCAGTGTCTCTTGAGATAAGGTGAGCAAACCCTGAAGCTTTAAAAGCTATTAATAAACTCAACTTATCTAGATTGAAATGCGGAAAATTAATGTATTAGACTTTGCGATAAATAATGATGTGTTTCCTTTTTTAGATAATTTTCAATGAAAAAATAAAGTAGACTGACACAAAATCGGATAATTTTTTTTTCGTTATATCAGCAATAAATACTATGTATTTTTATATAAATTTTTATGCCGTTGTTTTCTATGGGGAGTCTGTGGATTTTTGTAATGTTGTTTACTCATGTTATTGAGTGAATATATTTTTATTGAAACTCAATAAATTACCTATTACTACTGTGCCCAAAAAGAAAGACCAAATTTTATTTTTTTCAAAAACTCTTTATTTATTCTTCCAAATTTATTTCATCGCATGCAAATTAATCCCATCCGAACACAATGCACTTATGCCAACGTTTTCTCCAATCCTCAATGCATACTAAAAAAGTATCGGCGGGGATGGCCTTCAAAGCGCGCGCCGATTGACGTTGAATCTTTTCAATTGACTCAAAACGGTGTCCCTGGAGTGGTCTTTTAGTTTACGGAATAGCCAGAAGTCGCCCGGTGGATATAGGAATGCTCACCGAATGCCTTCTGCAACATTCTATACGTTTCAGCAAACAAAATTCATTGTAAGATCTTTGCTCAATTAATTTAGACATTTCAAGAATCGCCGGAATCACTTTTAGCGTCTCACAAAGCCAAGTGCCACTCAAACACTAATGAATATTTTGACGTGAAATTTCACACAGATGTCAAGGATAGTACCAACAACATAAAAATGAAAAAATAATAATTCCATTGGTCCGGGAAATTTAAATTGAAAATTGGTTTTACTTTTTGGGCATAGTAGTATACATATAAACTAATTATTTTGTATTTCTTATTGAAATAAAACATTCCCGTAATCATGAGAGTTTTGTAATTGAAATTCAGTTTTGTAAAGCATTAAGGAATAATAAGCATATAGGATCTTAAATTTTAATAGTTTTTTATTTGCGCAAAAAATATAAAATTAAATATCCTTATATAAAAAAAAAAATATGTTTTGAAATGCATATAAATCTAAACGATAATTCATATTTTAAATCAGGTGTTCTCAAATTTTTAAAATGTACATTCCTCCTATATATTATACATTTTTTTTATAAGTTTAAACCCCTTAACAAAAATGAGACATTATTTTCACTTAAAAAATATTTTATAAAATTTAACTTTTTTTTTACATACAGTTTTATTTATAAAAATTCTGAAGTAATGAATCCTTTAAGTAAAATGAATATGAAGAAATGCTATAAATAGATTCTCATTACATTTTTCCAGGAAAATAACATTATGTTATATGTGAAAATTCGTACTTATCTTCATTTAAATAAAAATTAATCTATGAGATGAAAATAACTATCCGCATAAATTATAAAAAGTAAAAAGTTTGAGTTTTGTTTAGTATACTGGCACAAAAATAATGTCTTCTATAAAGATTTTAAATAATTTAAAACCCTTATATACATAAATGGGATAAATTATATTATCCATTATTTACAAAAAATTTGGTTATTAATTCTATTTTATTTTTTATTAATTATATTTTTTTAATAACGTAGACAGGAAGTAGCATTATTTTCATCTAAAATTCAAATTTATTTTTTTTAAATTTTCAAAATTATGCTTTATTTGATATTGAAAAAAAACCACGAACTAATGAAATTTATGTTACATTTTTAAAAATTTATTTTTTGTCAACTGGATTTATTTTGTTTAAAAATATGTCAAACTACTTTTATCGTAAAATTAACTTTAATTAATGTTCATTAAGTCATGTTTTATAAGAAAATTATTTATATAAATCATAGTACATCTGAATAAATGTATTCTTTTAGAAAATTAATATCTTGTGAAAGTTACATAGATTTATAAATCTACACTATATATTCCAAATTTCGATACATAAATTCATTAATTTGGTAATTATTATTCAAATTTATTAAGATTAGGTAGAATTGCTTGTATATTTGATAACTGTGTGATGATAATTGAGATTAATTTAATAATTACATAGATTTGTAAATCTGCACTATATATTCCAAATTCCGATACATAAATTCATTAATTTGATAATTGTTATTCAAATTTATTAAGATTATGTAGAATTGCTTGTATATTTGATAACTGTGTGATGATAATTGATATGAATTTAATAATTACTTAATTTGATTCATTAATGTGATTCTCTACTACTTTTGATTTTTTTTAATTAAACAAATATGCCTAATTAATTTTACCGTAAAAATTACTTCCACGCTTACCTGCTTCATAAATAAATTTATTATTTTAAATATTATATTTTTTTTAAAGTTTAAAAAATAAAAATTTAATGTCTTCTTTCATATACTTTATCGTCTTGCAAGCCAAAATCTCCTTATCGAAAATTCGATGTGTAAATTTTCAACGGCCTTCGCAACGGTCTTCTCTATTTCTACTAACCCTCTTTTATCTACTTAAAGTTAAAAAAAGGGTCTAGAAAGATATTTGCATTAAAAGCTTCTAAACTTCAAACATTTCCTTTTACTTGCCTAGGTTAACCAAGGCAGTAATATCGTACTTCCTTTCAAAATAGTTCTGGAATTTCTATGGATGAAAAACTCAAAGAACCATCCATATCGTGGATCAAATCAATGGAAAGATTTCCAAACACATACATTTACATTTCCAAAGTTAAATAAAGAGGGAAACATAATACAAGTATTTTCTTTGAAAGAAGTGTTCATTATTGTAAAATAAATATTTCACATATCATATTGTTCTCACATTTTAACACAACACTTATATATACACTCATGTCCATAAATTAAGGATAATGAAGTTCAGGCAAAGAAAGAGACAGAACCAAAACAAATTTGACTTATTTGAAAAGTCTATTTATTAAACAAAAGGTAAAGAGCAAAAAAGATGCTATATGTTTGACATATTTAATAAAAATTGCGATTTTTACTCCCTGGAGCAAATTTCAAAAAAGAACCTATTTACAAAAAACAGCATAACATGGTTAGTATGATGGTTAATATGGAGTATGTCTCCCGGACGATGCAATACAGGCCTTACAACGCCTAGGCATGCTGAGCATCAAATTATTAATCTGATCTTGGGGAATATTACCCCACTCATCAAGCAATGCCCTCCGAAGTTCCGGTTGACAGGTGGGAGGGGGTTGACGGGCTGCAATTCGTCGGCCAAGCATATCCCACACATGCTCTATTGGATTCAAGTCCGGTGAGTATACTGGCCAATCCATACGGGTGATATCCTCCAATTGAAGGCATTCGTCTACAATGTTTGCACGGTGAGGACGGGCGTTGTCATCCATAAACAGAAATTCAGCACCCATGGCGCCCCGAAACAAACATACATGTTGTTCCAGAATGACATCCCGATAGATGTGGCCTGTCATCGTTACACTCTGAACATGCAGGTCAGTTCTGGAACCAAGAATAATTCCTCCTCAAACGAGCCATCCTGCACCACCGTAACGGTGTCGTTCAATGGTGTTCTCTTGGTGGTAACGGGTACCTGGCGCTCTCCATATGAAAGTTCGGCGAGAATGAGACTGCAAACTAAACCTGGACTCGTCGGAAAACACCACTCCAGACCACTGTTGCGGTGTCCATAATGCATGCTCTTTACTCCAGGTTAATCGCAAGCGACAGTGAGTTGCGGTAAGTGGAACACATCTGACAGGCCTACGAGCTATATGCTCGTAGGCCTGTCAGATGTGTTATTATTTCCAATGTGCCCTAAGCATCTGTACACGGTCTGCCTTGAAACTGTCGTACCGGTAGCTAAAGAGAGCTGACGAGACAGGTCTGATGCTGTGCTCCGTCTGTTTCTTTTGGCAGTAACTGCTAAATACCGGTCGTCATTCGGCGTTGTAACTCGGGGGCGACCTGTGCTGTAACATCTACTCACATTACCATCATCTTGGAATCGTTGCCAAAGCCTGGAGATGACACTCTGGGCGATTCCAGGTTCCTCGGATACTTCCATCTGGGTACGTCCACATTCCAGTCGTCCGATAATTCTACCACGTAAAAAATCATCTAAATGCTTCCTTTGTGCCATAACTATGCGGTTATTGCACTGAAAGGCTTTTAAAGCGCTTGTGAATAATTTTACTTCTTTGCCACCATTCCTTATATACCCCTCTCTTCCACTGTCGTCATTGTGACGTACTATCTGAGCCATCTGGTGGTTTCCTGTAATTTGCATATTCTTCTTCAAGATGTGTGTGATAATTCTGCAGGTGAAATTTTTATTTTGGAGTTTAATTTCTGTGTGATTCTGAATTATCCTTAATTTATGGACATGAGTGTATTATGTAGATTCTTATTTGGATAACACATTCTTAATACAGATGATTGTAGACGTCCAGACAGCGTTACAGATCTAATTCTGACAGCACAGCTTGACATCTGGTATTCATGATTTAAACACATTTTTATTTAACAGTTAACTTATCCATTTTATCCATGATATTCTTAAAGCCCAGGGAATTCATTAAGGATATTTTATATCAAAATGTGTTACCCTTACTTTCGTAGGAGTAATATTAAATAATATATTATTCTCTTAATTCTTATCTTATTCATAAATGTTGTCTTTTTCGTCAATCATTTAAAATGATTGCCTTGTTGCTGTCAAACACCAAATGGATTACCAAATATCTTCCCAATATTGCATGCCTGAAATCGGATTAGCAAATGTCTTGGACTGTGATTGGATCTTTCCAATCTGACTCGATAATTGGACGGAGTCTGATTAGTTCGTAGAGTAGGTCATTCATTAATTCTACAAATAGCCGAATAACGGGTTTCATGAGGGCCTGAGATGGGCAAAGACTTCAGTTATTATTTTATTCAGTTATTATTCAGTTTTTTTTAAATCATATTCCTTTCAATTTTTGTGTCAATAGATAATTCCATCTTGATATGCCTGTTTTATCTTAGAAAATATGTTAGACCAATTATGAAATATTGTTTTATTATTATAAATAATAAAATGAATACTGAAAATAAGCAGTATTGTTATTATCTTGGATCAGGAACTATGTTGATATGCTCATTAAATGTGAATGAATATTATTTTGCATCACAAAGACCAATCAATAATTATTATTATTGAAGTTGGATGCATTAGATCAAAACAAAACTACACTAATAATTCATTAAATTTACCACATATCATTGGGCTTTTATAGTGTATGTTGGTCATTTTCTCTTGAAAAGACATTTACAAACTCTAGCAGCTAATATAACTATTCATACTGGAATATAATCATTTCCCGTAATTCACTTTCATGTGAGTCAAATTACTTCCTCAATTGTAATATGAAATAATTCTTGACAAGTACATTAAGTACTTAGTCTAAAATAAAATGTTTCTAACCCCACCAAAATTTGACGCCTAAAGAGGTTTCCAGAAATTAAGGAATTATTAGAAATTTTGTAACTATGAAATTTATATTATTGGAATTTAATGAAATATAGCAAAACATTAATGAAACAGTGCTTCACTGAATAAGAACTTTACGCTTCTTTTCTGGATTGGAAAATACGCAAAAGGCATACCCAAAATATTGTATCTGAATTCAATATGTGATCAACTACAATATGTAACATACATACATATAATCTAACATACATACTCTAACGCTACATAGGCTCTACAATAATATGGTATGCTCAAAATGGTGCTTTTTAATTAAGTTGGAAATGAAGCCATTGATGCGTCAAGGCAGTTTGAAAACTCTGAAGATTCGGGTGTTATATTCTGAGAGCACACCACATAATAATGTGCTTTTATAGTATATGTTGATTCTTTGCTCTTTAAAAATACTTTTACAAAATCTACCTGTTAACTGTTCTAACTAACTGTTCATACTGGAATATAATCACTTCCACATAATTTACTTTCTTCTTACTTTCTCAATTTTAATACGAAGTAACTCTTGACAGGACATTAAGCAGTTAGCTATTAGTCTAAAATGAAATATTTCCAACCCCACCAAAATTTGACATCTAGAGAGATGTCCAGTAATTAAGGAAATATTAGAAATATTGTAATTGCGAAATTTCTACTAATTATAATTTAATGAAATATACCAAGCCCGTTAATCAAACAATGATTCACAAATTAAACAAAAACGAAGAACATTACGCTCTTTTTCTGTATTGGGAAATACACAAAATAGAAGTATACCCATAAATGCAGTATCTGAGTTCAATATTGATGAGCTACAATATGTTGCGCCATGACTTCTAACATGCGCAATCTAACGTTACATAGGCCCTACAATAATGTACTATTCTCAAAATGGTGCTTTTTCATTAAGTTGGAAATGAAATCATTGCTGCGTTAAGGCAGATCCTAAAGGGTTGATGTTTTTGTGGGCTATTTCCTTTCCTAGCTGAACTCTACACTATTCACTGGGATTCTGCTATTCATTCGTTACACTATTCTTCGAAATTTAATAGAATTTAACAAAAATCTATAATCAAGCAGTGCTTCTCAAATTAAGCTCAAAAATAAAACAATAGGTTTTTTTTTTATCTTAGAAAATACACAAAATGAAAATATATCACAAATCAAAGTGTTTGAGATCAATATTTGATCAGTTAAAATGTGTAATGCAATCACCTCGAATAGCTATATAGGCATGTTCCGTACAAGCGATGTTCCATACTCAAAAAGATGTTTATTAATTCATTTGGTTAACAAAAGGTATCGCCGTGTCAAGACCGTTTGAAGATAAAAATGTTACATTTATTCTTTTAAGTGTCATTTCATATGAAAGCTGAAACTTTTGCGTGTTACTCATTAAATCCCCAAAGCACAGTGTCCATTGTATTTCTCTCCCTTTCACTGTCTTAATTTCCACAATTTATTGCTTGCTAATCTCAAAAACAATTTATATTGATTACCTTCATGCTGGTTAAACAATCAAATCACCAGATCTCTTAATAAGTCACCAAATCTCTTAATAAGTCACCCGATATCTCTTTTCTCTCTTATATAACACGTTTGGTGTTTGATGATCAGGTGACTTGAACTGTATATTGATCTCTCTAATATATTTCTATAATGGACGAGAGTGTGTGACAATACTCAAATCACATATAGTCGTCCATCAACTGTATGAAATAATGCCTAATTGTTATAATATTTTCATATGCGACAAGATCTTAGAAATCCAATGATCAAGGACAGGTTGATGTCAAGGGGCTGTTTCTTATATTTCTTTGGAACATCCTAAGTATACTCAATCGAGAACAAATCTGAAGAGCACTTTGGTCAACCCATATATATATATAAGTTACTAATGATAATTCTCCACTGACCGAACTCTGTGTGATCTTGTATTATCCTCGTTTTGGATGTAGAAGTCACAAATTACACCTGCTTAATACGAAAAATTGGATAAATAATGCCTTTTCTATGTAATTAAGCAATAAAATACCCCTGAGTTGATATACAAGTCAGTAAGACAGCTCAAAAATAAACAAAATGCATAAACACACTGGACCTATCAAATCTGTCTCTTTTAAGGATATAACGGGGATAATTGCGGGTTTCTATTTCTTGCCGAATAAACAAATTTCCTGACTTACTTTATAAATAATCTCATCAGTAAAAAGTACAAACCCCCATTGACTTATAGTACACTGTAATTAATCTGTGTGCGTACCAATTAAGACTTTCCTTCCGTGGTTTACTAAGAGGAAACACACAAAGTTTGATGTCTTGCATGTAAATTCTTTAATGAAGCCTTCTGTCTACAAATGAATTGATCAACAGCCTTCCAGCGGCTGCGATAAGAGAAGATATGAGGTCAGTTACTGCAGTGGTTCGTTCAAGTTAGCTGTAAATGGGTCATTCACGGGACTTGTAGCTCTCGGTCTTCCTTGGCTGTACTTTATACAAGATGATTCTGTACTTAGAATGGCATTACATAATCTATAAATTGCTTTACACGCTCTTAAATTTTTGTAAATCCACTTTATTTTCTCCTATAACTCTAATTGTAATTTTTCTGATATTTAAGACGAGGCAGTCACAAAATTACTCTACGCATTTTTTGCAAACTAAAAGTTTGTTTTCATGTCAAACTGTTTAGATTGCAACTAATTTGCATGTCATGTTTAGATGCAGCGTTATTTTACACACATTGCATATTTCTTAAGAAATTTAATTTTGGTTGTGTAATCACAATTGTCCTTAAATTTGGAAATACAAATTTGGTTAATAAATTTGAAAATAAGTTTGGTTTATAGAAAATAATAAGGTTTTTATTCCTTTCGCAGTTAAATACTCAGTATCATATACATTATATGTTTTAAGAAACGACATTGAATCTATTACAAAAGATCATTTCTTGGTCGATGCATCGAAAGAATTTATGTTCCTGAAGCACTTTTACAGACATAAATATATTTTTTTTTTGCCTATTAATGAGAGTTTTGAAATAAATATTTTCGAATTTATGATGCCGTTACTTTAATTAACAGAATGGAAGTCATTATTTTGTTATTTAAATAATAATATTTTATTTCGTGGTTGTACGACACGCTGTTACCAAAATGTATGCAATTTCAATGAAGTAAAGTCAGAAAAATATATTACAAATTTATTTGGATTTTTCTATGTTTTATCATTTTTTTTATCTCTCTAACGAACCTTAAAATTCTTAATTGGCATCAGCTAACTGAGTTAAGTGGGGAAACGAACAAATAAAAGGATTTTTCTGTTATCCTTTTTTATTTATTTTAGCGCATATTTTTCTTATTTTCCTTCCAATTATTTACTATAAAAACATGTGATCTGCAAGAATAGCTGACATAATTGTTAGATAAATTTACTCAACACTCCCTTTACGTGATAATGAATTTTTAGCATTCTTTTTAGATAGGAAGAATTTTCCTCATCAATAATTAAATTGCTTTAACGCTTTTTGAAAATATCTGGAAAATAGTTTTTTTCTTTCACAATTTTTTTTTTAAATGATTCAAAAATATTTAATTGGGAAAAATATAATGAAATGAATTAAAAAATATGATTATTTCATTTTTCAAACTAATAATTTTCGAAAAATAATGAAAGCAAAGTAATACAATTTATTTATTTTAAAGTATTTGAAAAATACCTAAAAATAATGAGTTTTTTGGATTTATTTCTGTAAAATAACATAATAATAAATTGAAGGATCTGAAAGAATTTAGTTAGCTTTACTATAAAGTAGTAAGTAGAGACACTATTAGAATTTATTTAAAATATAATATTATGGGTATAGAATCGTTGACTATGATTTATAAGCGATTCTATACCCATATTTATTTAAAATATAATATTATGGGTATAGAATCGTTGATAAATCATAGTATAATATTTTCAAATATTTTATATAATACCGTATTTTCAAATAATTTATAAAAATTAGATTTCGATTCATTTCAAACTACATACTTTTAATTTTAAAGAAATTTTTGATTTGAATTTTATTTGGACTTTTTTTCAATATATTATTGTATTTTGGTCCGATGTATACTAATTATATACAAGAAGAAATTGTACGTTGTGGTTTTGTTACCCTGTGAATTTGTTTAAATAAATTAATATAAATTGAAAGAAAATGAATCAAAAATGATGTAGTCAAATTGCTTTCTTTGTTTAAACTTTTTTATTTCTATCATTTAACTTTAGATTGTTTTATGATGATGCTTGCTTTCTGCAGTTTATTTGTGAAATAAGCTTTTGCTACTATTTTTGAATGAATCTTCTGTTATTTTTTATTACTATTTGATAAATTTCTGTGCTGAAATTTTCTTGCAGATTGGTTTATTTTAGATACATTCAGTGCATTAACATTAACATTCAGTATAAATATAAAAAAAAAAATGTTTTTCATAGTAGAGAATACTGATGAATTTAAAGCTTTCTGATACCTTTTTATTATTATAAATTTTATTTTCATAACAATTTCTGTTAGCATTTTTTGTTCATTAATCTGGTGATTGTGGTTTTTTTATGCTACATAAATCGAAAATTATCGAAACAATGTTCATTATAAAAATACAAGAAAAAAAGTATAAAATTGAAATATGCTTCATTAAGTAACAATGGATTTAAAAATATAAAAAAAAAAAACTGCACCAGAAATAATTAATTATATTTTTCTCTTTTAATTCATTGTTTACCTGCGTGTATATGCCTAAATATTTGAGTAATTTAATGTTAAATTAAGTTCAACAATTATATCAGGAAATTCTTCTACATCTTTAATTATTATTATTACAGATACTTATTTGTATAATATAAATTTATATAATTAAAAGTACCTTTGTTTAAAAATAATTAATTATTAATGGCTGTATCAAAATTAAAATGATATATACATAAATAATTTAAGTTTTTCAATGTTTTTATTGTACATTTAACAAAAGAATAATAAATAAAGACGTAATAATATTTTAAATAAATTTAGAAAGTAATTTTATTAAATTTTACAAATTTCAGAAAATTTTGTGAAAACATGTAATTAAACATCTTATGTGTTTGATTTAAATTCTGTTACCAGTTTAATAATATAGCTTTTGAAATTATCTGAAAAAAATAAAACCAAGGCTTCTTATATTTCACTACTCCAACTTTAATATTATTTTTTACTTAAATAATTTTTCATAAAAAAATATACTTATAAATTGATTGATGCTTTTAATATTCTATATACTTACGTTTTGCCACAAAACATATACTTATGTTTTGCTTATATTGTGATGTATTCTTCATAATATTGAGATTGTTTTAGGCATTTCATTTGAAATTTCAAGTATATTTTAAGGAATCATTTGCCAGGCAGTAATTTGAATTTTAAATTTTGTGCTTATCTAATTGACATCATTTCTTGGTAGAGTTAAAATAATTACATCAAGTTACTGCATCAAATATTTACATCATTCGTTACGGCATGCAAGTTATGTTACCAGCCTAAACTAGTTTAAAAGACTGAATGGGTGAATAGTTGTGTTCAGCATATGATTTAAGCATGTAAGTTCAAAATTTAAAACTTTAACATAGATAAAAAATAACATTAAAAAAAATTCATATGCGTTGAATCAATGCTTTTAATTGAATTTAAAGATGAATTATTTTCATTATTTTTACTATCGTAAAATATAAAATTACTTGCACCTCATTACGATGAAGAATGATTTTGAATTAAAGATTTTTTTTGTAAGCCGTACATGAATGTACACACTCGTCCTTGTCGGTTGTACATGAATGCACACAATTGTTTTGTCTATTGTACATGAATATACACAATTGTGTCAGTGTGTACTAATATCCAACTGAAATTTTTATAAGCAAATGAACTGGATAACCTTATGATTTGTTATTGCACAAAATCTGCAGATTCTTTAATCACATATTTATTTAATTATTTAAACATGACAATACATCCATAATAAGCTTTATACACAAATATCAAGTAAATGTCAAAAACATACAAATATTTTAAGACATGATTCAATGAATACATTTTTCATGGATTTATAACACTTTATCATACATAAATCCAGAATGTATAAAACAGTGCTTTTGTTATGATATCGTGAATACTTCAGCAATACAAACTGTCTGATCAATCCCCAAAACATCACGCTTTCATTGGACGTTTCTTTAAATACCTCTTTAATATTCTTCGCTTTTCACTAGCTATTACTAACACTCTCTGATCTATAAAAAGAAAGATAACATAAATTAGTCTTACTAAACATAAACTGGATCTTTATGGCAATGTTTTCGTAGAAATGTAAATGAGAGATATTTGAGAAGTTTTGATCGAAGCAATAACACGGAAAGAAAAAAAAATATGCTTCTTTTACAAAGTTTTCAATTAAATAGAAACCCCAGAGCTAAAATCTAATAAACTGATAGCATAAATTTGAATAGGTTTTATCGTAAAAAGTTACCCAACCTTTTTGCATCTATCGTAAATGCAAATTACGTGACATAAAGGCATTGGAAATAATAACGGTATAAAAGAAAGCCTTTGTTATGTCATAGTCAGTGTGTATTTCTAAATGTGGCTCGGACTCTAGATATTCTATGTTGTAAAAAGGATATCGATAATTGATCTGGAAAATAAAATAGAGGTTTTATTAATTATTGAATTTAAAATTGCATAATGTTAGTCAAACATGCATAATTCAATAATTTTACCAGGCATAAATAAAAGCCGATGAAAGTAATAATAGTATTGAAGAAAGTTTTTGTTATCGTATAATCAGCGTTTATTTATAACTATTTTTTCAATTTCGATAATTCTACATTGCAAATATGAAACTCTACAAATAATTTATCAAAAAAAGTAAATAAAAATAATTGTTATTATTAATTCTTGTCATAAAAAAGGTATTTCCTGATTAGTTTTAAGTTTGAGATAGAAATTGTGTTATGCATATTTATAGTTTATAACATCAATGACATATAAAAGGAAAATATTTGTTTGATAATGTATGATTAATATGACTTAGTTAATGATAAAATCATTCTTTAGTTAAAATTTCGATCTTTACACGAAATAATTATTTTATGCTTTGAAAAACAATCATAAAATTATCTTTTATAGTTTTTTTGTATACACAATTTCTTTTAGATTAACATGATGCATATATATATATATATATATATATATATATATTTATTTATGGTTAGAAAAAATAAAAACTAATTAGAAAGAAATTAATAACTACAAAAAATCCCAAAACAATTTTAACAGCAAGTATTAAATAGAATTTCAAAAATAGTAATTATCAACTACTAAAATTTGAAATATTGTACAAAAATCTATCTAAAAATACTCACTTAAATCACTTAATTCATTAAAAATATTTCAAAATATTTAGAAATCTATATAAAAAAATTGTACTTTAATGATTCTTTCTTATTTAATATACTTTGAAGTATAGTATACTTTAGTTAAAAAGTATAATATTATTCTACCATATAAAAATTTTGTATAAAGTCCCATTTAATTCTAATAGCTGCTATTCACTTCTATAAAAAAAAATTATTTTTCTTTTTATTTTGTATAATGCATTTGAAATTTAAAGGAAAGATTCTAAAATCATGTAAAAATTCAGGGTAATAAAAGTATTATTGAATAACCATATACTAAAAAATAATATACATTTGTATTAAATAACATAAGACATATATTCTACTATTCTATACATTATACTCGTATTAAATTATTTTGCATTTTATAAGAAGATATAGATGGTTATATTCAAAATAATGATGCAAATAGCACAGAAACTATTTAGTTATTTATATGATTTCCAAATTCATTCATCCAGTATACTTTTTTTTTTATGTTTTGAGATAAAAAAATTCATACTACTTTATGAAGTAATAAAAAATAATAGTGGATTGTTAGAATGTCATTACTGCTTCAGCGAAAAACTATTTATCTTTCACAATTTCCAATCCCAGGCAACATTATTTGTTCAAACTACTTGTTTTGTTAGACTCCGTTCTCATTATCCGCTGGTAAATTGTTCTCTCATATCCATCGTTCCTTTTGCTTTATTAATTTTTGTTTTCCATGATAAAGTGCTTCATTTTTCTGTACCACTTTGAATTCTGAAAGACATACTTTTCTTGTTGAGCGCAACTACAGGAAGCAATAGAAAATCAGTGAGTTGTGCATAAAAAAATTGGTATTTTCTAAAAAAGGGTGCCAGAACTAATTTGGATCATTTGCATGCTTATTTGGAAGACATAAATCTGTTACTTATTTAACCGTTCAACTTGAAAGATCTAGATAAATAATCCACTAATGGTTGCTCCATTGATTTTCAAAACCAACATATGGTAATTAATATTCGTTATAGGGCTCATTAAAAAAGTTCCTAATTGATTTTGGAGATCAACTCTTTTTCTAAGTTGTGTACATGAGTTACCTAGACAGCAAGGTGCGAAAGAAAGGGAGAAAAAGTAACCCACCGGCGTTAAACTTTCTTGAAAGAAGTTTAGCGTTCAAACTCGGCATGGAAATAATTAATTTTCACCAACAATTAGCGTAGTCTCAAGAGTCAATTTCGATGTAAGATCGCGGAATACTTAATCATGGATGCGATTAATAATCGCAAAGATCATTAACGAATTGGGAATAAGCAAATTGTTACCACGGTAAAACGAAGAAATTTCTTATCGCATTTAATATTAGCGATAATTCGGAAAAGACTAATAAATGTACCTGCATGGGCTTAAAAAAAGGAATTCTTATCATTAATGCGCAGTGTTCAATAATTTAAAAAAAAAATAAAATTATCTCCTTTGTTCTGTAAGATTTATTCTTTGACAACTAGTTTCTTCCAATAGTTAGGGTTGTTTAATTATAATTTTTCGTCCTTTCTCTTTTGAAAGGTTTTTTAAATATCATATTCGTATCGCTCATAGAAAATCAGCTAATGAAGTTAACTATTTGACGTATTAGAAAAAGAAACCTATGATTAAACTTGTTAGTCGTTATATTAATTTTTTTTAATATTGCTTCGAAATTGTATTTGGAGAATTGACACGTTCTATCACTTTCTGAATAATTCATACATTCAATCATTTTATGTACAATAGTCACGTTCAATTTTTTTCGCCATAGTCAAAAATCCAATTTGTCTAATTAGTGCAAGGCACAAGTTAAATTTTATGAAATATTATTTCTGTATATTTAATGTAAATATATATTAATCTATAAAAATTGAACTGATTTGTTAAAAATTTAAAAATTCGCTTTCTGAAATTGTTATGATTAAAATAAAAATGAAATCTTTGAATACGAATCAGACGATTCATTGTTATGAATACCTAAATAATTCTAAATAAATTCTATAGAATATTTTATAGTTTTCAGCAAAGTTTAATGTAATTTACTTTTATCCATACTTATATTTGGCTTTTATTAATATAATATAAAAACTCAAAATTTTTATTATTATATAAAAATACCATATACACATATTAAATTACAGTAATAATATTAGTTTTATGAAATATTTTATAAAAAAATTTTAATTATAAATTTAGAAATTATTTTGATTATTTTTTAATAATATATAGAAATTTCTCAAAAAAATCTGCATTAATTAAATAAGTTAGTTAAATCTTATAAATAACAACTATCACCCATCTATTAATCCATTTAAACCATCTATTTAATCCATGTATTCCTAATTCTGCTGCTAAATCTATATTTTAAGAAATTTGATTTTATTGTTCTATACATATAAAATTAAAAAAAATATATATATAAAACATCTGTCAAATTATATATTGCTGGAATTCTTTCCTTGTACGAATATTGTATGTCAAATAGAATTATCGTAAAATGTGTTCAAAGATTAGAAATGCAAACTTAATTGCTGTTGATACCCACATTTTCAAAGAATTTATTTTATTTTGCAATCTGATAAAGCTACGTCTCTTTTTAATAACCTTGCATATTGGATGACATAAAATTTAATAAAACTGAATAACGTAAAATTTATGGCAAATCTCTGAACATTATTGTTTTTAAAGGGTAAAAATCATTTTTTATTTTAAGCAGAAAATATTATGGTCAACGAATTACAATTTTTTTCGACTTAAATGTTACGAAATAGATATTGCATGACATTATATATCGATCTTGTTTTTAATACGGTTAAAGATGTAGGCATAATTTATTGTTTAATGTTTTAAATCTCCCAACCAATAGAGATAAATGATTATAAATATACTTAGTTAATCAATATATGCACATTTATTTTATTTTTTATTATTAATTATATGAAATCAGTATGAGATCATGTTTAATGCATATAATAATGCAAATAATTTTTTATAATCAATGTAGTTATTCTCGTGTTTGCCTTCTAGGAAATCTGAAGAAATTAACTTTTAATAATTTATATAATCTAAGACTGAACAATTTATAATTATTTGTAGCTAATTAATACTATTAACGATAAAAAAGTGAATAAATGAAGTTTAAATTATGAAATATCTGGGATTATTAAATTTAGAAATGTATATATATTGTGTAGTGATACATTTAAAAGCATTTATTAGTAATTTTCCTCAGTTAAAGAATAAACTGAGACTGTAATAATTTTTGTGCTTTTTCATAAAATAAATAAACTACAATATAGTTCTGAAAAGAGAGGATGGATAATGGTTAAAAATAGGAGAAAGCACAAAAAATACAATGAATAATAATATTTAAGTTATTTATTATTGTAAATTTTGTTAATTTTTCAACTGTGTTAGTTCTTTAAATACTGTTCTTTACAAAAAAAAATTATTTTTACATTTATCTGTTATCATACAACTTAAAAAGAAGAAAAACAAATTTAAAACTGTTTTAGAAATTGAAAGAGAAACGGATAAAAAAGGTTAAAACTAAAATGAGATATGCAGCCAATTTTTTTTTATTTAAAAAATAAGTTTTGTATTATCGTTTAAACAACTTTTTATTTTTCCATTTGACACGTAAACTTTTGCTGTTCATTACATAAACTTTGTCATGTTTAAGACATTATATGACCAATATTTCGCCTTCTGGTGAATATCTATGGTATCATGCTGTATATATTAATATTTTAAAATTGACCAGCAAAGTGACAAGCGCACATTTCATAGTAAAGATTACAAGCATCATATGAACCATGCGAACTTCTGCATAGAACGTTTTAGCAATTTTTATTTTCGTAAAAATATCTAAGTTTCGTTCATTGGATTTCTGATGAATACCTTAACTTCTTTAAGAACTTCAACACAAATACATACATTTATTTTATCTTTGAATTAAATTACTTTTAAGTAAAAAAATAAAATATGGCAGATAACTATTTACAACAAAATTTCTCCATAATGAATATATAAAATTCATCACAAGCCTATGCTTATTGTAATTTATTTACGGAAGAATTGTAATAACAACTGAAAATAACTCTACAAAAATTTTATAAGATGTCACGGTAATAATTTCAACAATGCATTGGACATTATTCATTTCATATTTATTATTTTTATAGTTTTATTTTACGGGGCAACTGAATTACTGTCTATTTAATATCGTTAAAATTCATTATAGAACAAATATTTCGCCTAAAAAAGTATTTTGTTGAATATATGGTACTATACTGTATATATTCATATTTTAAAATTAACAAGAAAGTGAATAGCTCACATTTCATGACAAAGATTCCCAGCATCACGAGAACTATACAAACTTCTGCATGGTACAATCAAATAAAGAATTAAATATTTGTTTTATTTTTAAAAATTTATCTTTGAAGAGATTAAGAATTGGATTATTTCTAATTAACTGTAACTTCTAACTCTAGTCTATCAAGAGAACATGCATTACACTTCTGTACAAATGCATGTATTATCATATGAATAAAATTAGACATTAAGATAAAATACAGGCAATTGCATATATATATTCATAATTATAATAAACAAAGATAATAATATAAATGTATATGCACATAATTGTATATATGCATCAAACGTTTATGGAAAAATTTGTAATAAATAAATAACAGTCAAGAATAATTGTCCAAAAATGTCAACAATGAACATAATGATGCCAATTATTAAATGGATATCATAATTTTGAATCTTCTGTAGATACATATTTTTATCTTAAATTTGTTTAAATTTCATGATATACATGTTGTACACATGATTGATAATACACATGTAACTATAACCATGTTGATACACATGTAACTATAACACTTTCAATGTATTTATTTAGTTACGATAATATTTTGACGAACAATGCGTATTATGGCAGTTTGCTTTGTCAACTATTTACAATATATCAGGCAATATACGATAATATATTAAAACAATTATGTTAGTGCATTCTTGTAATGATTAAATAATTACAAATCTTAGGTATTTTATAACAAAAAAGTTAGCATTTCTTCTTATGACAAATTAATTTAACATGTTAAAATATCACCATTACGCAGTCTTCAACTGTTTAAAATATATTATGTTTTTCCTGACATTCTTTCTTTTTTCCTGCCCCATTTACTGCTTAAAATACACAATTGTATTTAAACAGTTTGTTACAATTGACATTAAAATAATTATGCCAATTGTAAATAACATAAAACAAATAGATATGTTTTGTTTTCGTTCGTATATTTAGAAGATTTCATTTTCATTTTATATCAATTAATTCTTTCTAATTAAGATAACAGTGTGTAAAGAGTATTTGAGTGAGAATTGAATTAAAACATCCGTTAGGGACAGTAAATTAACCTAACTAATCAAGAAAACAAATATCCTTTTGTTAATCAACTTACTCTGCGCTTGGGGAAGGATGGAATACAATTTGCTCCAAGGATTTGCTACTTGCAGTGTCTGGTCCGACTGGATCTGGAATCTCGCAGAATATGGTCGGGGCGTCCACGAATGTAACAGTTTTTATTTTGGGTTTTGAAGTGTTTGTAAGCTCAGTTTCAGCTGTTCCACTCAGCTGCCTCTTGATGTCGCTGGTCTCCACCAAGTCGAAAATGGGCTGCTCTTTGTAAGCCTGGATGGTCTCGAAGTCGTGTAGAATGAGTGATGAGGGAGCGTCCTTTAACAAGTACGGTTTCTTGAAGTTTTCATCGTCTTCTTCGTCTTCTTTTGCCCTTTCAGCCTATAAAAATATGCATTTTATTTGTTGGAAATATGATCAGCCCACATATTCGAAACTGGATCATAACGATTTAGAAATTTAGATACTTGAAATTGAAGTTACTGAATCTTTGACAGTTCATTCAAAAGAATTTATAATATAGAATTACCATTAAATATATCTTGAATTAGTTTTTAAATTCAAGAACAATTACAAGGACTTTTCAATTTTTATCCTAAAATTATGGATAGGATGAAAGAAATGTTGATGGGTTTTGTATGGATGTCTACCATATTTGAATTGAAACTGAGAAGGGATTATTATATAAAATTAGTTAACTTTAACAAAAAGTTTAGTTAAATTAAGTTATGTTTTAATATGCATATATATTTCAGATTAATCTCAATATGCAGCAGGTATTAATACTTGGAAAATTTTTGTTTCGAGCTTGTTGCGTTGATAAAGAATGGAATTACTTTAGGTATTCTTTTATCTCATTTCACTGGATGACTTAGTAGGATGTGGATCACATTTTTTAGTATGTGCAATAAGCCAGAATCATATTTATTAATTGTTTCATTCAGAATGTTTGAAAGGTATACGTTTTGATCGTATTTATTAAGCCTAGAAACATGTTTAAAATAATATGGAGGACTAAAGTATTTATAAGGATAAAAATATTAATATTAATGCTTTTCTAATCTTGTTTGAAATTATTTTATAGTTATAGGACACAAACAAAAAGTTACACATTTAAAATATTTTTATTCATATGGATTGCTTTCATCATAAAGATTAAGATTATTAATTATGATAAACTTCTATTTAATAACTGTTTCCGTAAATTCATACATACTCATATAAAATATATATTCAACATATTCATTAAAATTATTTCATAAAGTTTCATATAATAATTAAATTTATATGGACTTTTAAAATATAAATAAAACTTCTGATTTATTTAATGGAATATAGATAAAATAGACTTTTTCTTTGCAAAAAGTGAAACCTGGATTTTATTTAATTATACATTTCTAACTCCTTATTAATAATTTTATTCCTCAGAAATTTATGTGTTAAGAAAAGGATTCTTCTTAAAATACTTTTAACATTATTTAAGTATATTTTAATGCTCTTAAAAGCGTCTTCGAAAAAATATTATTAAATAATTTTACTGCCAGTATGTAAAACTATTCCTTAAAATATTTCAGCTTTAAGTAGGCACAATGCAAATGAGAATTATTTTTTTAATAAGACTGGAACGCAATTCGGTTTTCTATACTCAAGAGCGAAAAGTAAGTTGGAATTAAACAGCGTAAGCATCGAACAAAAAAAAAAAGATAAATAGAAAAATCTTCATTCTTGGATCACGAAAAAAAAAAAAAAAAAAAAAAGTAAAAAAAAAAAAATAATAAAGAACGGAAGTAAATTAAATTAATCTAAGGAATTGGTAAAAAAAAAAAAAGTTTATTTAATATTCCCCTCATGTGCTAAAAAATCTTAGTTTGTATGTTGCGAAAGCCACAAAAGCAAATGGCCTCTTCGCAGTTAGTTGATTTACTCAGCTGAAAGATAAATATTTATTAAAGTGGTTTCCACTCAAACAATGAGCAGTTTGGAGTAAATAACTTAATGTCAACATGTCTTTTTAGGAAAATTCTGGGAAGAGTTGTTGTGGAACTGAATTTTTTAAAAAAAATATAAATTAAGGCATCCCTCAAAAGTTAAGTAGCGTTAAAAGCATTTAAGAAAAAGGCAAAACCAGCAAATGAAATTAACAAGATAAAGTTTTAAAATGCCGCAGTTTTTTTTTCAGGTCCATAATGTAGCTATTTGTATTTAAAAAAATATTATAATAAATCAATATTTTAACATTGAATATCGTTACAAATAATAGGTTCATACATAAAAATTATTATAAGTAATTAGATAAACTGAAAAATTATTTATTCATTTTGAAATAACTTTAATCATTTTCAAATTATTTGCAATTACTTTTTTATTTAATGACTTCCCATTTTTTTATTTAATGAATCCCAATGTTTTTTATTTAATGACTCCCGATTTTTTCATTTAATGAATTCCAATTTTTTATTTAATAAATCCAATTTTTTTTGTTTAATGATTCCCAATTTTTTTTATTTAATGAAATACATTTTTCTTTTATTTAATGAATTCCAATTAAAAAAAAAAACAAATTAATGTTTTAAATTTGAAAAAAGTATATTTTCATTTTCTTTTATTAATATTAATCGACTTTATTTTGAAAAATATATCACAAGTATAGTTGTCTAGCTGTTTTACATTAGAAAAAGATAAATTTTAAAGAAATATTTTAAAATAGTTAAATTTAAATAATCATCTCATCTGTTAGAAAAAATATAGTTTTGAAGGTTGTAAATTTTATATTTAAATATTATATCAAATAAACTATCGCTATTACGTATAAAAAAATGTAAGTACTTTAGTATAAGTGTGTGAATTTTTTTATACCTAAGTACTTTTACATGTAATAATTATTCTTCTATTTGCTTGGTAATCTACTTTCCAAAAAAAAAAAATTCCAACGAATTCTAATTTGTATTTCTAATTTGTTTGACAAAATAAAATAAACCTGGTTTATTTGATTTAAAAAAATATTTTTCTCTAATGTTTAAATTTATATTTTCTTTATCTTTCTAGTTGTCCATAAGAACACAACAAGAAAAAATGGGAATTTTTTTTTTTTTAACTTGAACCATGATCTGATATTCAATAATTTAGATAAATATTAAAAATTTCTACAATTTCAAATGATTTGAGGATTTCTTTCAATTTTAATTTTAAATATATCTGAAACATTCAACCTGAATATGTTGAAAATTTTATATTATTATGTAATGTATTTATTAATTTGTAATATAATAGAATATAATTATTTGGAAAAACAATAAATATATAAAATATATAAAAATTAAAAAATAAAAATCCGCAAATAATAAAAATGTAATCAAAGGAATTTCGTGACAATGCATTTAAAATGAATTATGTTACCAAAATAATTGTTTCTTCGCTATATTGCAAATATTTATTCTGTTATTAGTAATATTGTATACACATGTTATTAAATATATTTTCAGACAAAAAATTTTAAAATGCATGCGGTACAATATGAGCTTTAAGACATTTATTTAATAATAATCATAATGTTATTGTAATTATCTTTCATCATATATGATAATAACTAAATATGTATTCAAATAACAATCTAATTAAATCCCAAATGCAATTTGAGAATAATATTTCAGTTGAAATAAAATTTATTACAATTTGAAATGATTTAATTATTTTGTACAATTTTAATTTTGTACATATATGAAACGTCGAATATCAAAACATTGAAATTTTAAAATTAATCTTATTATAATAATAAAACAACGCATTTATATAAAAATATGAAAATAATATGAATGCATTATATGAAGATATATTATTGCATTTGTTAATATTTTATACCATTATTAGCTTATTTTGTTGCCAGATGGTTTTTACATTCTTTAGTTTTATTTAATTACATTGAATTCGATATTGAATTTCATTAAAAATTAAAAAATGGCAGCAGACAATGTCAAAAAGAGTGTTGGCAGACCAAATTGTCGGATTTGAGCACACACGCGATTTTTTTCGTTTTCCCAGTGAGCCGGACTGCATTTGATCGTCTTCATGAATTTGTATGCCTGATTTTTGTAAAAGAGTTGACGTAAACATTGTTGGTCTTGAACTTGTTTCGTGGTCAAAGAGGAATCGCTAGGAATTTTGTTTCGAAGACAAATTTGTATACTACTTAAAAGAAGTTTATGTAAATTTTTTTGATGGCTGTACAAAATTTTTTGAGGTGTAGCACCTCGACGATCATAACGTCTCAATTCAGATTTAACAATCTCTGAGTAGGTGGGAGGTTTCTTTCTCGTAAAACGACGCATATCACCACAGTAGATTCTTGGGTAAGAGAGCTCTTCTGCAAGATCATCAAACAATACTGACAAAGGCATTTGGTTTTCACCAGGTGCTAATGCCAATCCAGCATCAATGTTGGTATTGAGTTTATTAATGACCGTCTCGGCTGGAGCGGGATTTACGAATGGGTCGTCATAATCATCGTCGTCTATATCAGACTCATCGTTCTCTTCCGAAGAGATAGGATTCAGGTCAGCAAAAGCATTTGAACCTTCAGGAGACGATTCTGTTCGAAATTTTTCGAGCCATTCCAAATCGATATATTGGGATTAACGCATTGATACATAAAATGCGATTTGAAAGAGAGACGTTTCTTCAATTTCACGTAGATAGTGGCTGAATCGTTTACATTGCGAGGAAGACAGTCGAACGATTTGTGCAAGTCGTTAGGAACGTTCGTAACGGATCCCTTGATACCATATTGACGATCCCGACCAAGCTCTCATATTTGCATGAAAGGCATACGAAGAGCAACGAGACGCTCTTCCAAGTCATTCAACTCAGACAAACAGGAGGGTTGCTCAGGATATCAAAAGCCATAATTGGCTGCAAGATTTGGAACGTTGCGTTTACGAATATGATCGCTGCACGTTTTACAAAAGTCAGCTTCATCCAAGTCGTCAGAGAAAATTATTGCAATTGATTTAAAGAAACGTTCTCCGACTTTGAGCCACTGTTTCTCATGAGAGTAGTCGTTTAAATCGGAATGAGTATTGTTCAAGAAGCAATGGGAGCAGGAAGGAGTAACTGAAGAGGACGAATTAAAAGTATCTTTGAGAGGGCAAGAACAGGAGGGAGAGTAAAGAGAAGGAGTTTGAACACATTTCGTGTGTTTAATATTGTCATCGTGAGGGTTGATAGCCTGTTGACGCTTGAGAGCTCGACGCTCTCGTTGAAGGGCATTTTGGCGGGCACGAGTTTCAGGCTTCGAACGGGCTATTCTTTTCCTTTCACGATCATGCGCTTTAACATTGTATTCCATTGTTGCCAACATTGTTTCCAATTTCCATTGTTTCCTTTTTGGCATAACTTTATTTCAGATCGGACCCCATGGTACCCATGGGTAATAAAGATGATTCTTGGAAAACAATTTGCTGCTCTCAGTAATACAATTTTTCTGAATTAAAATTTTTACCAAATTACTGAATCTCGACAACAACAAAAAATATTTAGTGAAAAAAAAGTGAATTAGAATGAATATTTAATGTGTTTAAAAGCAAATTAGAAAATTAATGAAAAGTTAGAAATAGAAGAATTGGAGTAAATAATTTCCTACAAAAATTAGTGATTTACTTTATTTACTAGTGGACAAAGTGGTCTTGTAGACAACACGTTGTGTTTTCGAATTGCAGTTGCTTTCGAAACTTGGCAAGAATCGCTGAACTGAAAACTCATGTGTTCTATGCCAGGGTAAGTCTACTAGTATATGGCGGAAAATTCGTTGTTCTTGAGTAGGTGGATGCAGACACTTCATAAACTTCTCGTTTGAGGTGAAACTATGTCATAATGAAATGTAGCATCATCATGTAAATCATATAAAAGGCTGAATATTAAATAAATAGTAATTTGTAGTAAGAGGGTATTCAAAAAGATGGTAAGGGAATTTATTCTATTTTTGAGGGTAAAAACTTTAGTCAAAAGGACCATGATTTTAAAAAACAACAAGCTGTCTGTAGGTTTAAAACATTACTTTGTTTTCCCATTCAGAATAAATGCAGTTTATCAACTGCAAAAAAAATTTCTTTGTCAAAAAATGAAACTCATGAAAAAATGAAAACTCATGTGTTCTATGCCAGGGTTGTGAATGGTAAGTCTATATATTCGTCGTTCTGTATTAGGTGGATGTAGGCACTTCACAAACTGTTCATTTTAAATTGAGGTGAAACAATATCATGATGCACTATAGCAACATTACATAAAACTATGGAAAATGATGAATTCTTGGGGATAATAGATTTAGGTGCAAATGTCTAGCATTTGAAAAAACAAGAAGTTGTCTACAAGATTAATATAAACCTATGTTTTTCCAATTTAGAACAAATGCTGTTTATCAAATGCAAAAAAATATCTAAGTAAAAAATAGTTTAATTAGTTATTAGTACTTCGAAAAAATTAAATGACAAATGGAGGAGCCTGTTTCATTATATTGGACAGAGAATTCGTTTCCAATTTGTCAAAATTGGTTAAAAAGCAAGGATTTCAATAGGAAATGATACACTGTATAAATTTCTTCGATTTTCTTAAAAAATTATTATACATGAAATTTTCTGTTTTTTGTTTAAATTTTATTCTGGTTTTGCATAAAATTGGCTGTTTGAACAACAAGAGGTAAATTCAATACTGTCGAGATATGCTAAACTAACATGATTAGATTAATTTAATGATGCTGTTGGTAATGTCATGAACAACTTCGTCAATCAGACACAACATGAGGATATTATTGAATAAAAAGTATTATTGCCTAAAACAGGTTTAAATTTTTGATGCCATAACCTTTTGTCATCTGGGGTTCTTATAGCATCCTCTAGCTTAATGAAAGATTATTTTATCTACAAATTTATATTTCTCATCTTTATCATAGATATGGGAACTTTTACTTAAGTATCGCTTGTTGAACTAAGCTTCAAAACTCAAAGTCGTGCCCAACAGGACACTTTGAAACTAATAAAATTAATAGAACAGATAGAAAGTGTTATACATACCTCATAAAAAGCCTTCTGCATATTCTTTGCTGCGTTCATTTTATCCTTCTGATAAAATATTGCAGCAAACACAACTGCATTCAGCATGATCAATGAACAACCAACTGCAATGGTCACACCAAGAGCGGACAAATGGGCATCTTTGTCCAAGCCATAAACTTGGATTTCAGTTACATTACCAGACATAGCTCTGTTCACATCACCAGTCAGATCATTTGTATTATTAAACTGTGAAAAATCCTCTTCTATTTGTTTGGCTGTCTTCTGTTCAATATCTGCATAGAGACTTCTGACGCATCCGTCGTATGATGAAACATTGTGGTGGTCTTCCAACATGTGGTGTTGTTCAGAAGTGGAGTTGTCGACGGTATCCAATTTGGGTATTAAATTCAGCCAGTATGAAAGTTTGTGGGCATTGTAGTGATCTTTCACTTTGGATTTGATGACTGTAATATAAAATATGAAGGCTTAAGATAAAACTTATTAGAATTGTTTCGATAATAGAATTCTACATGGCATCTGTATTAGAAAAAAAAATTTAGTTCTTTTGTGCAACTAAGAAAATTATTGTAAGTATTAAAATAACACATATATCCCCAATAACTCAATATCCATAAAAATAACTCATATATCCCCAATAACTCAATTTGCATAAAAATATATCTACAATAACTTAATATCCATAAAAATAACTCATATATTCTCAATAATTAAATATACATATAAATACATATAAATATACATATAACCACATATTTTAAATATTGCATAATGTGGCATATTATGTGCGTATATTAACTATCTAAATTAAGACATATATGAATTTAAATCAGTATTTTTGAAAATAAACATGTAGCAAAACATTGAATAAATATTATTAATTGTTAAATATAATATTCTATGTAAAATATAATTGCGTAATCTTCTTTCATTTATAGTGTAAACGATTAGGATATAATATTTAAATTTAATCATAAAATTATGTTACTGTAAATTGTGTTACTTTTCAGACAGTAAACTAATACGAGCTTATTTATTAAACACAAATTTTTACGTATATTAATTACTTTAATGATTTTAAGCGTAATGTTATTTTTAACTCTATAATAATTTCTTATAATATTATTATTTGTCGCTTTATTTAACTTCTAAAATGTTCCGCATCTTATAAATTTAATCTACCAAATAGGTTTCTTAAAATTGTAAGTAATTAGTAAGTAATTGTAAGTTATTAAACTTATCTCTAAATAGTTTTTATAACTTGAATTTAATTAGAAGATTAAATCATTTTGATGAACTTAATTAGAACATAAAAAGCCACAAGTGCACTCATATGACTTTAATACTAGAATCAACATAAAACTTTATACTATATCATTTTTATATAAATTTTAACATTTTAATCAAATTTAGTTTGTATAATATGGTAATACATAAATTATCACATTTTTATTCTGCTTTTATACATTTTATATAATTATATTGAAGTATGTTTGCCCATGTTTTATATTTATGAGAAACGACCATTAAAATAAGTGTTTTTTTACATGCATTATAAAATAAGAACTTTTTAAAATGAAGATTTTGTTTTTGCAGGGGCACTATCTTAACAAAGTGCCGTATTTTAAAAGCTCTTCTGTGAAGAGCTAGTTGTTATGAAGAACACTTTATTAAAATTTTCTTGTTGTTTATTATTTAAGTGGGCTTAACACCCTCAACAAGATGATGCATGATGTTATGACACTTTCTCAAGAAAGAGATTTCGCCCGAGAAAGTTGTGGTTAAAGTAATAAAAACTGACATATTAGTACTTCAGATGAAACCTTAGTTAAAATATTGGTTGTTTGAACTACACAAGTAAAAAAAAATGGTTTTTATATAAATACTAATTAATAATAATAAGACAATAATTAATTAAGGTATTCTTATTTATTGTTACAAAATTAAAAACATTTATACTTATTTTTCAATTCCTACTATTAGTTCACACTCTCCCTATATATATTTTGTTCAAATTTTCAATCGTTAATAAAATACTTTTTATTCATCCACTCGAGTTCAAATACATTTTTTTTAACTTGTAGTGGATGACACTTGATGTTAATACAGTTTTTTCAAATATTAATTCAGTAATTAATTTTAGTTACTTTTAGATTTAAGTTGCATATATCTACCAATAGATGGCGTCAGATAAACTTAAAAAAATGAATGAATGAATTATTTATAAAGGACTTTCTGCAATAGAGTGAATAAAAAAGTAGGAATTGACTTGCAATTTTTTTTTTTTTTTTTATATATATTACTTGATTTTTATCTTCAAATTACGTTTTTGTATTTGTGAAAGTGAGCCTCATATTCATGTACTACTTTTGCATGCCATGAACAGTCACCAATGAGGGATAAAAACTGTACATTGATTTAAGGAATGATTTTTAAGGGTAACTGCCTAATAGGATTTGATTTGGAGAAAGCCTGAAAACATCTAACCGGTCTGCCTAACTATAAGTATTAGACATTTGCCTAATAATTATCATTGTGTTTCTTCTTTTCTGAAAGCAACTTACAAAGGTATAAAATAAGTCTTACGAATTCAAACCTGGAACCTCCTACATGCTTACTGTGCACATTATTACTAAGACAATGATATGCTGAGAATATGCCGAAAGATTTCTTCACAATATTCTGTATAACGCCTGGCCTGATGGCCAATTGGCTAGTGATCTGACTATTGGTACCACAGGCTTCCGGTTCGAATTCTGGCGGTGGCATGAATATTTTTCAATGGTTCGGAATCAACGTTAAACTGTAGGTCCCGGTGTAATTAGTTCAAAGTGTGCACAAAATGACCGTAAAGCGACCAAGTCATAATGCAACCCGTGAAAAAAACACGTTGGGGAAATCTTATCCGTAAAAATTCTTCGTAGGTTTTAGATTTCTGATTAAATGTACTATGAATATCGGATTGTAATCAAATTAAACGCATGCATAATAATTAAAAATATGCGTCTCTTGAAATTATTTGAGCATAATAATAAAATATTTATTCTAGAAAAGAAGAAATGCCTTTAACAACCACGTATGAGCTAATAAAATGAAATGTATTTTTCTTAAGAGAAAAGAAATATTAGAGCGTATTAAATTTTTTAGCAAATATATTATATCTTTTTTTACAAATAATTGAACAATTCATTAATTGATATGATACACAGAACGTAACGTAACAAAACGTATTTTTTTATATTTGATTTATGAAGTTTTAAAAGATTTAAATACTAAATTTAACAAGTGATATGATTTTAAAATAAATATCAATAATTTAAGTTACTAAATTTAGTATTTATATTGAATGCTCTAAAAGCTGTTATTATTAAGCATTTAAGTCAATAGATTTTATTTTAATATTGAGTGTTTTCAAATGATTTCTCTCACTGCTAATAAGTTACCAAATTAAAATAATTTCACAATTATACTGAATTATTCATTTGCAGTTAATTTATTTATTTAAAAGAAAGTATCTTCTAGATGATTCATAAATGTAACATTGGACCATGAGCTATTAATAAAATTGAATGGATAAATTTATCTTGAAAACTGTCAACTGACTTTTTTACGCGACAGAGTTAAAAAAATGACTAAATGCGTTCGCATGCAAATCAAAGAATTTACTCTGATAACTTGAAAGTTTTAAAAATATACTAAATTATAAATGAATCTATGCATTCTACGATATTTATACTGTTTATGTGAACACGAAAATAGTAAGAAATGTGATGCTGAAGTCTTTTCAAATGACCTTTTCAGAAAGATATGGCTATAGAAACTTATTCATTTCTCCTCTGTATAATAACAAAACGTACAACTAGTAAGGTCAACAGATATATTTATCATCAAATATAAACACATTCATCATATTTCCTTGAATATTTTAAGCTGGCATAGTAACATAAAGACATAGTGGAAATTCTAGTAAATATTCCTTTAGAAATTTCCCAATTTCTGATAGTTAGTTTCTTAAAGGCAGAAAGTTATTGAAATAATCACTTTGAAATACAGAGATACGTTTGCCTCTTGTTGAAATATATAGGAAGTCATAACCTTAAAAAAGCGGCGATCTACTAACAGATATCTGCCTAATTTATTTTAGATTTACAAAATCACAGTTTTCGATCCGATTCAAGCTGGTAATTTTTTTTAATAGAATATTTCGCTTTTTTTGCGAAAGTTTTCAATTGAATGCATACATTTTTATCAAGTTACTAAATCTGTTTTCATACAAATATAACCATGTATTGGACATTCCATGATAAAAGGAAAACATTATTCCCAAACGATTTCTACAAGGTGATGGCACTTAAGAAAGATCATAATGGTGAAAGATCTAGAACAACTCCAAATAAAACTCATAGCTACATGAGAATTGAAGGAATTCAATTTGTAGGAAGAAAAGCAATAATCCCTAATCTCTTTTTCTGAAAAAAAACACATTGGATCTGGTTTCGTATGTTGCCCGACCAATGTTAATTGTACATAAAAATATATTAAATTTGACTAAACATATCGTAAAAATGGTAACAGGTTTCAGATATTTTAAATCTTTTCATCAAATTAATGTTAACACGTAAATTTCTTTTAATATTAGTTTGTAATATTGTTTTAGTTCATTTCATTAATATGATTGTTCACTTCAGAGAATGGTATGTACAGTTTCTGTGAAATGTCCTATAAAATATTTCTACTATATATGGATCCTAAATCAGTGTACAAGTTTACAGTTACATATGGTTATTTATAACAGTTTACATGTTTACAGTTACATACGGTTATTTATAACAGTTTAAATGTTTGTATTTTGATTATGCTATATCCCGAACATTTTCTGCAATGAATTGAAATTGCATTTCAACTAATTGAAACGTCACTATCTATTGAAAATTTTGATAGTTTTCGTCGAGTGTCGAGTGTCTATATATATATATATATATATTAGGAGAATAAAGTGTAGTTTTTAACATAACATGTATTTTGTTAAAATAAAGTATGTTGTATTTATTTTGAAAATAAGCAGATACATATATAATCATCAAATGTTTAATGTTAAACTTTTAATTTGAAAGTCATATTTATATTTTTAAAATTTTCTTTTCTAAATTATTAAAGCTTTTGTGTCTATAAAAAACGTGGTGAATTTCTTAATAAAAATAATTGGTAAAAAATAATAAATAATTTAAACAAATCTTACCAAGATAAAATAATGCTTTAATTATTTTAAACAACTTTGTTTTATAATATATTTATTAAATTTTAAGAGATAAAACACAACATTTTATACTAGTAGTTCTCGGTTAGATTATTTTTGAACATTTGATTACTGTAATTTTTTCCTTAATAATATTCAATAACGTAAGGATTAAGATTTTCTTGAAATTCTTTTATTTTACAGAAGTTTCAGCATTACAAATTTAATCCGTCCCATATTTATATCACTTTTGATAGTTCCCTGTTTGTTCTCACTGTTTGTTTTAGAATTGTTAACTTATAATAGTTTACATGTTTATATTTTGAGTATACTACATGAAGAACATTTTCTACAATGAATTAAGATTATATTGCAACTAATTGAAACGTCGATTTGGATTGAAAATGTTGTGAGTTTTCGAGAGTCTCTGTTTTGGATTTTAAGTTAGTTAAATTAAAATTATTCTTATGGCACCTAATATTTTTAATCAACAATTTATTACAATTACTTTATTCTTCATAGAATATTCACTTGTACTACATTATATTTTACAATACAGGGACTCATTGGTGTATTAAAATTAAATGTATAAACATTATTTGTCATAATAAAAAAAAATTTCTATTCAAAATTATTTATATTTAAAAAAAATAATTACTATTTTCTTTGTGTATAAAAATTTCAGAAACCTGAAATATGCAAATGATGTTTATTATTTTATTTAATTAATTGTAAAATAAAGTTTCTACATGCAAAGAAGAAATGCTTATAAAACAAAGTAAAAAAATGTCCTTTAAACTCTCACCCAGGTTATGAGATTACGTTAAAGGATGATTCTTATCAATCTGAAATATTAATACTAGAAAAACAAAGATTCCGTTTTAGATCAAACTCTAAAGGAATTTTATTGATCGTTTTCCAATTTATTCGATGTGATATAAATTATTGTTTACGCACACATGAAACAAAATCAATTACATTATCCAATTTGCATTCTTGTTCTTTTTTATTTAGAATTTATTTCAGAATTATTGGATAAAAAATTATTCATAAAAGGTTTGGTTCAAATTTGTAATTTTCTACGTTATTATAAAAATCATAATATTAAATGCATTTTAGTCAAAAAATTTATTCTGCAAAATTTATGTATAAAAGTCAGAATTTATTAACAACAAATTATTACAAAATGTTATCTTTAAAATTGTTACTAGTAATAAACTAATAAATTGATTAGAGAACTAAAAATAGAATTGTTTATGATTAATATGAAAAGTATGTTTGTTTAGAAATAGAGCAGTAATATAATCTCTTGATAATAATTTAGACTTTATACCGTAAATATATGTATAAATCATTATATAGAATCAACATTTTTATTATTAATTTTTAACCCAGTCTTAGAGGGTTTTTCTTACGCAGTGAAAATTATTATATTGTTCATTGTAGACTTTATTTTTGTAATTAGTTTTCAAAAAACTTTAGTAATATATTGTCGTTTTCGAAAAACTTTCATTTGTTAATAAATACGACATATTGATCATAAATTCTGCATTGTTTTCATAGGAAATATAATAGCATACATGCTAAAAATTTCTCGAAACGTAAGATAAAATTATTTTACTTGTTTGTGAATAATTGCATTTCAATGGCTTATTTTCATTACTATTTGAAATGATTTTTTAAAATTATAATTGTATCTTAAATTTGTATTTGAAATTTGCAATGAGTTATTTTATGCATGCATTTTTTTTTTATAAAAGGAACTTTACACTTGGCCTTGTGGTATAACTTTTTCTACATCGGAACTTGTGGTCTACTAACATATCACTAAAGTTCACCTAAAAGTATGCGGGAAATTTTCTTTTTTGGAGTTCCTTTAAAGATGACTTACGCCCCAATAACATACAGTATGAAAGACAAACTGGGAAATTACCACTAATGAATTAAAATCATCTAAAGTCTTTACAACTGCCATAGAATTGCTTTATTTCTGAAAGCATAAACTGGAACTTCTTTTGAATAACCTCCGAAGACGTTTGCCTATCACACCGGATGCATGTGTTCCTGCAAAGCTACAGGTCGTAGAAATGTTCTAAATCTAGCAATCATATCGTGGCATATGATGTTGCAATTTTGAAATTTGAGTCTACTCGAATAGTTGGAGTTATACGGCAATTGGTTCACCACCACAAGAGGTGATCCCAAAAAAATCCTGAAAGTCATCTAATTTAGTCATGCAATATTATATTATATATCATATCACATTAAGATCTCACTGTCTTCCTCTTATTTTATATTTGATATTCTTTTTACATTTTAACCAATTTTTACCTTTTAAATTCGTTGGTGGCTGCATAGCCTTCTGTACTAGTATATTATTAGTATGGAGTAGTAAGCTGAGAAGTAAAGTAAAATAAAGTCCCTTCTTACGGATGCAGTAAACAAACAACTCTTAATGTTTATTGTCTTCCACTCTTTATCTTTAAATCTGATACAAAGTTTGTAATTATTAATTGAAAATTAAATGTCAAACTGGTATGTGGATACAAAGTCCTTAGTACTATCGATAGTGTGGAATACTAAACTGTAGAGTGAAGTAAAATAAAGCAAATGTTACTGTCCTGTTTCTTTCTTAAAAGTGGACTAAACAAGATGCTCTTAGTGTTTATTAGACATCTTTAAATCTGCTACAACGTTTGTTAGTATTACTCGAGAATAATATCATGTCAAGTGCTCGGCATTGGAAAAATGCTTCTTTTAAATTCTACATTTCGCTTCAAGGGCTATCATGGTTGAAATTTCATTTAATGCGTTTCATCGTCACTTGTCTTTAACAAAGCTCTTAAAGTCTTAACCAACCTTTGACAGAAAGGCGGAACTTGTTCTATACAAAGAAAATTAACTCAAAGGAAATTTCTTCCCTCTCCTGAAATAAAAGCATTTGACCTTGACATCCAGTGCCATGAGGCATTAATTGCATTCCTCTCCGGTGCAAAAATAAAATGATTTGTTCGTGTAGTATATTAAGTGTCCTGTCATCCTCGCCATTAAGAAGGAGGGTTGAAATCAAAAGTAAAAACAGAAGTTACTTTTACGATGATCTTAAACGAAAAGAGAACACGTTTACTTAATTAATCCTGACACATTCTCAATGTCGATCGCAATTCCTGTCAGCTTCAGTTTGCATGGGGGGCAACAACTGAAATTGAAACTTAGTTGCAAAATTCCGTTCGCTAACTTCTTGAGAATACTTGAGTCCACAGACCGGAAAGCCGACTTTCAAACGTTCAATTACGTCTCCATGTGCATATTCATTCCGAAACCCCGAAATCTTCCACAATATCATTTGGTGGAGGTACGGCTAATTAAATTTTCGAATGGCGCGAAAATATCCGCGAGATAGTGAGAGGTCTGTGCTATAATTTAATTCAAAGTTTGGATTACTTAGCCAAATTATTTAGTGAGAGAGTCGTCCCGGAATGACTGTGTGCGGTAAACGTGTGAATAGTGTAGCTCTTAAAGTTAATTATATGGACGGCTATATCCAGTAATTACTGCTTAAAAATATTTTAAAATTCTAATGGAACGTTTCCGAAGATTCCAGCCTAATAATAATAATAGATATTTATAATCTGCATATTAATGTGCATTACTGAATGAAAAGTTATTCCTACTCTAAATTTCTTGTCATTCGTAAAGGAACCTTTAAAGAATCTTTACCGTTTTAGTTAGTTCATTAAAATTCATGAAAAATAGTTGAATTCATTGAAGAATCTCGTCTATTTTTCATTTCTCAATTATTTAATTGGAAAGTAATCTTGAAATAACTATGTAAGGCTAGTGTATGAATGTCATGTTAAATGTATGAATATGTAATAAATAGTTACTTTCATTAAAGGTTTTCTTATATGGGAATCGTTTTAAATTTCATTGCCTTACGTAAAGAAATCTTATCCTTGGGACAAACATTTAGATACAGTTAAGTATCTTTTTCATTTTAAGACATTTTGAAATAACAGATGGACTGAACAGTTCGTAGGCTGACACATAGATGGCGCTACTAGTATTAAATCCATATGAATTTTAGTTATTCCTAACCTTCAAAAGACACGTGTATGAATTTGATAGCTGTTGAACTATTAGTATGTGAGTTATAACAATTTTAGTGAAGCAACGTTTGTTAGTTTGAAAAAATTGATAAGAAATTTCGTGTGTTAATAAGGCATTGCTTTTTGGGGAAAAAAATACTATTGAAGCCAAGGCTTGGCTCGATAAACATTATTCGGACTTTGCACCAGGAAAATCAACCGCAGAGAAGTGGTTTGCTGAATTTAAACTGTCTTCCTCTAATTCCATAAATGATATATATACATTGCAATTAGATTCCTTTTTTTTTTATATTTTAATTTACCTTTACCATTTAAACTAGTAGGTGGCTACATATTCCTCTATACTATATCAGTATTATGGAGTAATAAGCTGAGGAGTAAAGCAAAATAAAGCAATTATTACTGCCTTGTTCCCATCTTGAAGGCGAACAAACAAGCCACTCTTAATGTTTATTAGACGTCTTTAAATCTGCTACAAAGTTTGTCAGTATTAATTCAGAATAATATCCTGTCAACTGCTCGGCATGGGAAAAACACTTCGTTCAAATTCCGTATTTGGCTTTACGGGTTATCATGGTTCAAATTTCATTTAATCGTGTCATCGTCACTTGTCGTTGACAAAGCTCTTAAAGTCTTAACCAGCCTTTGACAGAAAAGCAGAACCTGTTCAATACAAAGAAACCAACTCAAAGAGGAAAGACGCAAAATTTCTTCCCCGCCCTAAAATAAAAGCATTTCACCTTGACATCCACTGCCATGAGGCATTAATTGCGTTCCTCTCCGACGCAAAAATGAAATGATTTGTTCCTGTAGTATATTAAGTGTCCTGTCATCCTCGGCATTAAGAAGGAGGGTTGAAACCAAAAGTAAAGACAAAAGTTACATTTACGATGATCTTAAACGAAAAGAGAACGCGTTTACTTAATTAATCCTGAGACATTCTCAATATCGATCGCAATTCCTGTCAGCTTCAATTTGCATGGGGGGCAACAACTGAAATTGAAACTTAGTTGCAAAATTCCGTTCGCTAACTTCTTGAGAATACTTGAGTCCACAGATCGGAAAGTCGACTTTCAAACATTCAATTACTTCTCCATGCACATATTCATTCTGAAACCCCGAATTCTTCCACAATATCATTTGGTGGAGGTACGGCTAATTAAATTTTCTAATGGCGCGAAAGTATCCGCGAGATAGTGAGAGGTCTGTGCTATAATTTAAGTCAAAGTTTGGATTACTTAGCCAAATTATTTAGTGAGAGAGTCGCCTCGGAATGGCTGTGTGCGGTAAACGTGTGAATGGTGTAGCTCTAAAGTTAATTATATGGACGACTATATCCAGTAATTACTGCTTAAAAATATTTTAAAATTCTAATGAAACGTTTCCGATGATTCCAGCCTAATAATAATAATAGATATTCATAATCTCCATATTAATGTGTATTACTGAATGAAAAGTTATTCGTACACTGAATATGTCATTCGTAAAGGAACCTTTAAAGAATCTTTTCCGTTTTAATTCGTTCATTAAAGTTTATCAAAAAATAGTTGGATTAATTGAAGAATATTTTCCATTTTTCATTGCCGAATTATATCATATATCATTTCACATACAGATCAATTGTCCTCCTCTAATTCCACAATATATATATATATATATATATATATATATATATATATATATATATATATATATATATATGCATAGCAATTCGATTTTTTTATATTTTAATCAACCTTTACCTTTTAAATGGTAGGTGGCTACATAGTCCTATATGCTATATCAGTGATATGGTATAATAAGGAGTAAAGTAAAATAAAGAAATTATTGCTGTCTTGTTTTCCTTTTAAAGGTAAACTAAACAAGCCATCTCTTAGTGTGACCTAATAAACACTAAAAATGACTTGTTAGTTATACTTAAATATGCTACAAAGGTCGTTAGTATTATTTGAGACTAATATTATGTCAAGTGCTCGGCATTGGAAAAACACTTCTTTCAAATTCTCTATGTTGCTTTAAGGGCTATCATGGGCAAAATTTCATTTAATGCGTTTCATCGTCACTTTTCTTTGACAAAGCTCTTAAAGTCTTAACCAGCCTTTGACAGAAAGGCGGAACCTGTTCAATACAAAGAAAATCTACTCAAAGAGGAAAGAGGCAAAATTTCTTCCCCTCCTAAAATAAAAGCATTTCACCTTGTCATCAACTGCCACGAGCCATTAATTGCGTTCCTCTCCCATGCAAAAATAAAATGATTTGTTCGTGTAGTATATTAAGTGTCCTGTCATCCTCGGCATTAAGAAGGAGGGTTGAAACCAAAAGTAAAGACAAAAGTTACATTTACGATGATCTTAAACGAAAAGAGAACGCGTTTACTTAATTAATCCTGAGACATTCTCAATATCGATCGCAATTCCTGTCAGCTTCAATTTGCATGGGGGGCAACAACTGAAATTGAAACTTAGTTGCAAAATTCCGTTCGCTAACTTCTTGAGAATACTTGAGTCCACAGATCGGAAAGGCGACTTTCAAACATTCAATTACTTCTCCATGCACATATTCATTCTGAAACCCCGAATTCTTCCACAATATCATTTGGTGGAGGTACGGCTAATTAAATTTTTCTAATGGCGCGAAAGTATCCGCGAGATAGTGAGAGGTCTGTGCTATAATTTAAGTCAAAGTTTGGATTACTTAGCCAAATTATTTAGTGAGAGAGTCGCCTCGAATGGCTGTGTGCGGTAAACGTGTGAATGGTGTAGCTCTAAAGTTAATTATATGGACGACTATATCCAGTAATTACTGCTTAAAAATATTTTAAAAATTCTAATGAAACGTTTCCGATGATTCCAGCCTAATAATAATAATAGATATTCATAATCTCCATATTAATGTGTATTACTGAATGAAAAGTTATTCGTACACTGAATATGTCATTCGTAAAGGAACCTTTAAAGAATCTTTTCCGTTTTAATTCGTTCATTAAAGTTTATCAAAAATAGCTTGGATTAATTGAAGAATATTTTCCATTTTTCATTGCCGAATTATATCATATATCATTTCACATACAGATCAATTGTCCTCCTCTAATTCCACAATATATATATATATATATATATATATATATATATATGCATAGCAATTGATTTTTTTTATATTTTAATCAACCTTTACCTTTTAAATGGTAGGTGGCTACATAGTCCTATATGCTATATCAGTGATATGGTATAATAAGGAGTAAAGTAAAATAAAGAAATTATTGCTGTCTTGTTTTCCTTTTAAAGGTAAACTAAACAAGCCATCTCTTAGTGTGACCTAATAAACACTAAAAATGACTTGTTAGTTATACTTAAATATGCTACAAAGGTCGTTAGTATTATTTGAGACTAATATTATGTCAAGTGCTCGGCATTGGAAAACACTTCTTTCAAATTCTCTATGTTGCTTTAAGGGCTATCATGGGCAAAATTTCATTTAATGCGTTTCATCGTCACTTTTCTTTGACAAAGCTCTTAAAGTCTTAACCAGCCTTTGACAGAAAGGCGGAACCTGTTCAATACAAAGAAAATCTACTCAAAGAGGAAAGAGGCAAAATTTCTTCCCCTCCTAAAATAAAAGCATTTCACCTTGTCATCAACTGCCACGAGCCATTAATTGCGTTCCTCTCCCATGCAAAAATAAAATGATTTGTTCGTGTAGTATATTAAGTGTCCTGTCATCCTCGCCATTAAGAAGGAGGGGTGAAACCAAAATGAAAAGCAAAAGTTACTTTTACGATGATCTTAAATGAAAAGAGAACGCGTTTACTTAATTAATCCTGAGACATTCTCAATATCGATTGCAACTCTTGTCAGCTTCACTTTGCATGGAGGGCAGCAACTGAAACTGAAACATAGTTGCAAAATTCCGTTCGCTAACTTCTTGAGAATACTTGAGTCCACAAATCGGAAAGTCGACTTTCAAACATTCAATTACTTCTCCATGTGCATATTCATTCCGAAACTCCGAAATCTTCCGCAATATCATTTGGTTGAGGTACGGCTAATTAAATTTTCTAATGGCGCAAAAATATCCGCGAGGTAGTGAGAGAGGTCTGCGCTATAATTTAAGTCAAAGTTTGGATTACTTAGCCAAATTATTTAGTGAGAGAGTCGTCTCAGAATGACTGTGTGCGGTAAATGTGTGAATGGTGTAGCTCTTAAAGTTAATTATATGGATGGCTATATCCAGTAATTATTGCTTAAATCAAATTAATACTAATATGTAAATTCATTTTAATATTATTTTATAATATTTTTTTTTATTTCCTTTCATTAATATGATTGACCATCTCAGCTAATGGTATGAACGGTTTCTGTGAAATGTCCTATAAAATATTTCTAATATATATGGATCTTATTACAGTTTACATGTTTACAGTTATATATGGTTACTTATAACAGCTTATATGTTCGTATATTGATTATGCTTATTCAAAAACATTTTCTACAATGAATTAAGATTTTATTACAATTAATTGAAACGTTTGTTTTATATAGTTATATACATTAGCAGAATAAAGTGATTTTTTTTTTTAAACTGTATTTTGCTCAAATAAAATATGTTGTATTTATTTTGACAATAAGTAGATACATATATGATCATCGTATTTTTAAAGTTAAAACTTTTAATTTGAAATTAAATTTATATTTTAAATAACTTTCTTTTCTAATTTATTAAAGCTTTTGTGTTTCTAAGAAACGTGGTGAATTTCTTAATAAAAAATAATTGGTAAAAAATAATAAACAATTAAAAAAAAATTCTACCAAGGTAAAATAATACTTTAATTATTTTAAACTTTTTTTTTATAATATCCTTATTAAATATTAAGAGATAAAACACAAAATTTCATACTAGTAGTTCTTGGTTAGATTATTTTTGAACATTTGATTACTGTAATTTTTTCCTTAATTCAATAATATAAAGATTAAGATTTTTCGTGTAAAAAAATAGAAACTTGAGCATTACAAATTTAATCCCTCTCACATTTATATCATATTATACATCACTTTTGCTAGTTTTCTGTTGTTCTTACTGCTTTTTTTAGATTTGGTTCCTTATAATAGTTTACATATTTGTATTTTGATTATGATAATCAAGAAAATTTTCTGCAATCAATTTAGATTAAACTACGACTAACTATATATATAATATATGATGATACTATATATATACACGACTATCTACAGCATCACTATGTATTGAAAATTTTGTGAGTTTTCGATGAGTATATATTTTAGATTTTAAGCCAGTTAAATCAAAAATCTTGAGGCTCATAATATTTTTTAATCAACAATTTAATACAATTATTTTATTCTTAATGAAATATTCATTTTGCTCTACATTATATCTATCACCAAATGAACCCGCTTGTGTATTAAAATTAAATGTGTAAACCTTTTTTTTTTTTTAATAAAAAATACTTTCTCTTCGAAATTATTTATATTTTAAAAAATTATTACTTTTTTTTGTGTGTAAAAATTTTAGAAACCTGAAAAATGTAAATGTTTTTTTTTTGTTTTAATATTTTATTTAATTAATTTTAAAGTTTTCTACAAACAAAGAAGAAATCTTAAAAAACAAGTTTAAAAAATGCTCGTTTAAACTATCAACCAGGTTACGAAATTTTGTATTAATCTAGGACACTAATACTAGAAAAACAAGGATTGTGTCTTCGATCGAGATCTAAATGTATTTTATGGATCATTTTCCGATATCTTCGATGTGATATAAATTGTTGTATGTAGCATTGCAATTTATGCAATTTGCAGTTTTGTTTTTGCTATTTAAAATTTATTTCAGATTATTCGACAGCAAATTATTCATAAAATATTTGGATCGAATTTGTAATGTTTTATATTATTCACATTTTTATAAAAATCAAAATATAAAGTACATATTTAATGCAGTTTGTTCCAAAAATTTATTCTACAAAATTTATGTATAAAGATCACAATTTATTACTAACAAATTAGTATAAAATTTTATATTTAACAATTGTTATTAGTAATAATTTGATTAAAAATTAAAAATAGAAATTTTTACGAATAATATAAAAAGTATGTTTGTTTATAAATAGAGCCGTAATATAATCTCTTGATTATAATTTAAACTTTAATTTTCAAATATCTATATAAATCTTTACATAGAATCAACATTATTATTACATATTTTTAAACACAGTCGTATATGCCTTTTTCTTACCCAGTGAAAACTATTATATTATTTATTGTAGATGTAATTTTTGTTTACTGAATAATTCGTTTTCCCGAAAATTTAAGTTTTAAATATATAAGATATTTTGGCTATAACTTCCCCAATTTTTTCACAAAAGCTTTCGTAAGAGATATAATAGTATACAAGCTGAAAATGTATTCGAAAAGTTAGACAAAACGACTTTATTTGTATGTGAATAATTGGATTGTAATGAATATTTTCAGTACAATTTGAAATGAATTTTATAATGAAAATTGTATTTTTAAATTTTTATTGAAGACTATATGAATTCCCTGATTATTGTAAAATATTATTATGACAACTTCTTTTGCTTTATTGAAGTACTCTTTCCATCTTGTAGTCTGCACTTTTTGTTATAGACCAGATATCACACTAAATTTATGAAAGGTTTGAGGAGACTCATTTTCCTTTTAGGATTTTACCCTTTTTAAGATGAAGCGCTCTCTTGATCTTATATGGGTGCTTCTGGAGGGCTGGATATCTTGGAGAATTACTCTAATCTTCCCTGGAAACTAAGAAATTTCCTCTTACAACTTCTGTCAAATACTTCTTTTTCATAAAAAAGCAGAGAGCTTGGGAAATGTTTTCAGACAATCTTCAGGAAGGAAAAGCTGGAATGTTATATCTTATTGAAGATGTTCTCTTACCAGAAGCTCAATGTGATATTATTTGTCAGCCACTTGTAAAGCGATACAGCTAGGAGAATCGTATCGTTTTGCGTATGGACAGCCAAATTGCTTTTTAAATGTGATTTTATTGAGTTGGCTGAGAGATTCATACTGCAACAACTCCCAAGTCCAGGAGTCATTTAATTTGGCTTTAAGAATACTCAGAAGCCTAGTTGTGTATCTGAAATTCCAATACTCTATCTTGTATCAATATAAATTACTGGATCCAGGAGATCTGCCTAGATTTTTTGTGCACTAAACATGACCACCTCTTTTTGCTTTGTTTTCCTCCAACTCAACTTTTCCTTTTAAAACGTGGTTTGTTGGCACACATAATTCTCCACTCTACCTCATTCATCTTATTTTGCATCATTAGGATCAGTCAGGGCCCAGGGGAGTAAAGTAAATAAGCAGAAGTGTTACCTTATCTGCTGTTCTTGCTCTTAAAGGTGAACTGTTTTAGCCCTATGTGTTTGCAAGCTCAGGAGTCAAATGGATAACCTTTACACAAAAAACAACCTCAGGTACCTGAGGAGCTCTATTTCACTGTATCCAGTGTAACTTAGAAGCGTTGAGGAAAAGACTGCTTTCTTTCTGAAAAATTCAACTATATTAAACTTAAGGAAGACACTATGAAGGTCAATTCCAACTGTGGTTCAAAATAAAATAAACTTTATTCTCTCTTGCATTCCAAAAACTCTTAAATTTTAGCAGGAGGAGTGTCTTTGACCTTGGAAAAAGGCGTTCTCTGTTCTTGCGACACCTGAAGAAACAAACTCAAAAGGAGGAAGCGCAAATAATAATATCCACCATACATAAGAAAAATGTAAGAAAGCTTTTATCCAGCATCTGGCACTTTGCCGTGAAGGCGCGTGAAACCGGTTCTATCCGGCCTTTGTAGAGCCAGATTGTTCTGTGGCATTCTGAGTGTACATCAATATTCTGAGTATTGTAAGAAGGGACTGAAACCGAAAATGGCTGTGAAGGAAAGATAACTCATGCTTTTTGTTTTTTTTTGGTTTTTGAGCGATCTTAGAAGGCACGAGAAAGAGGGCAGAGGAGTTCACCAACGATGAATCCACCGGAACATTCCCCGCCAACCATCGATCTGGATACCATCTGAAGCTTCTTTGGGGAGCAATAAACAAGCTTGAGATTGAATTTGTTCTTCATGTCAGCTTCAGGTGCTTTGGGTCTGTTTTGCGCAAACCGGAAAGTCGACTTTCAAACATTCAACTACTTCTCCATGTGCATATTCATTCCGAAATCCCGAAATCTTCCACAATATCATTTGGTGGATGTACGGCTAATTAAATTTTCTAATGGCACGAAAATGTCCGCGAGGTAGTGAGAGTGGTCTGTGCTAAATTTAAGTCAAAGTTTGGATTACTTAGCCAAATTATTTAGTGAGAGAGTCTGAATGACTGTGTGTGGTAAACGTGTGAATGGTGTGTAGCTCTTCAAGTTAATTATATGGACGACTATATCCGGTAATTACTGCTTAAAAATATTTTAAAATTCTAATGGAACGTTTCCGAAGATTCCAGACTAACAATAATAATATATGTTCGTAATCATGCATATTAATGTGCATTTCTGAATGAAAAGTTAATCGTATTCTAAATATCTTGTCATTTGTGAAAGAATTTTTGAAGAATCTTTACCGTTTTAGTTAATTCATTAAAGAAACTTTTCCATTTTTCATTGGCAAGTATTTAATAGGAAAGTTGTTTTGAAATATCTATGTAAGGATAGTGCATGAATGGTATGATAAATGTGTGAATGTATGTTAAATAATTGGATTCTTTTAAGGAATTTTTTTCTTCTATAACAATTGCTTTAAGTTTCATTTTTTACTTAAAGAATTATTATCATTGTGAAAAATTGAACAAATCACTTGAATTTAAACACTTTACAACACCCATCGAATCTCTTTGTTTCTAAAAGCAGAAACTGGAACTTGTTTTGAATAACATCGGATAACGTTTGCCTACCACACTGGATGCATTTTTTCCTGCGTAGTTACAGATCGTATGTCAATAGCAATGTGCCAAAACTAGAAGTCGTATCGTGACGTAGGATATTGTAATTTTTGAAATTTGAGTCTATTCGATTGATTGGAGATATACGGCAATTGAATCACCGCTACAAGTCGTGATCCACACAAAATCTAGAAAGACACGTAATTTAGTTATGTAATATTATATCATATATCATTTCACATAGAGATCCACTGTCTCCCTCTAATTCTATAATTGATATGTTTATATATATATATCGCAATTCGATTTTTTTTTCAATTTAATCAACCTTTACCTTTTCAACTGGCAGGCGCTACATACTCCTCTATACTATATCTGTTTAACCCTCGTGCGCACAAGATGACCGTTGAGCGACAAACCAAACCAATCTATACTATACCAGTGGTATGGAGTAATAGGTTGAGGAGTAAGGTAAAATAAAGCAGCTATTACTGTCTTAATCCCATCTTATTGGTGCATTAAACAAGCCACTCTTCATGTTTATTAGACATCTTTAAATATGCTACAAAGTATGTCAGTATTACTTGAGATTAATATCATGTCAAGTGCTCGGCATTGGAAAAACAATTCTTTTAAATAATCTATTTCGCTTTAAGGACAATCATGGTTAAAATTTCATTTAATGCGTTTCATCGTCGACTTTAAGACAAAGCTCTTAAAGTCTTAACCAGCCTTTGACAGAAAGGCGGAACCTGTTCAATACAAAGAAAACCAACTCAAAGCGGAAAGAGGCAAAATTTCTTCCCCTCCTGAAATAAAAGCATTTCACCTAGACATCCTCTGCCATGAGGCATTAATTGGGTTCCTCTCCCATGCAAAAATAAAATGATTTATTCGTGTAGTATATTAAGTGTCCTGTCATCCTCGGCTTTAAGAAGGAGGGTTGAAACCAAAAGTAAAACCAAAAGTTACATTTACGATGATCTTAAACGAAAAGAGAACGCGTTTACTTAATTAATCCTGAGTCTAAATATCGATCGCAATTCCTGTCAGCTTCACTTTGCATGGGGGGCAACAACTGAAATTGAAACTTAGTTGCAAAATTCCGTTCGCTAACTTCTTGAGAATACTTGAGTCCACAAACCGGAAAGTCGACTTTCAAACATTCAATTACTTCTCCATGTGCATATTCATTCGGAAACTCCGAAATCTTCCACAATATCATTTGGCGGAGATATGGCTAATTAAATTTTCTAATGGCGCGAAAATGTCCGCGAGATAGTGAGAGAGGTCTGTGCTATAATTTAAGTCAAAGTATGGATTGTTTAGCCAAATTATTTAGTGAGAGTGTCGTCTCGGAATGACTGTGTGCGGTAAACGTGTCAATGGTGTAGCTCTTAAAGTTAATTATATGGACGACTATATCCAGTAATTACTGCTTTAAAATATTTTGAAATTCTAATGGATCGTAAATAGTTATATAATACGTGGGTTTAGTTACATAATATTATTTAAAATATCATACCACATTAAGATCCAATACTTTCCTCTAATTCTATAATTGATAACTTTTTGCAATTAATTTGTTTTACATTTTAGCCAACCTTTACCTTTATAACTGGTGGGTTGTTGCGTAATCTTCTGTAGAATATCAAAGGTATGGAGTATTAATTTGCGGAATAAAGTAAAATGAAGAAACTGTTACTGTCTTGTTCCCCTCTTAAAGTTGAACTAAACAAGTCACTCATAATGTTTATTAGGTATCTTTAAATCCGTGGTTCGGTAGTATTACTTGAGAATAATATTATGTCAAGTGCTCGGCATTGGAAAAACACTTCTTTCAAATTCTTCATTTCACTTTAAGGGCAATCATGGTTAAAATTTCATTTAATGCGTTTCATCGTCGACTTTAAGACAAAGCTCTTAAAGTCTTAACCAGCCTTTGACAGAAAGGCGGAACCTGTTCAATACAAAGAAAACCAGCTCAAAGCGGAAAGAGGCAAAATTTCTTCCCCTCCTGAAATAAAAGCATTTCACCTTGACATCAACTACCATGAGGCATTAATTGCGTTCCACTCCGATGCAAAAATAAAATGATTTGTTCGTGTAGTATATTAAGTGTCCTGTCATCCTCGGCATTAAGAAGGAGGGGTGAAACCAAAAGTAAAAACAAAAGTTACTTTTACGATGCCTTAAACGAAAAGAGAACGCGTTTACTTAATTAATCCTGACACATTCTCAATATCAATCGCAATTCCTGTCAGCTTCACTTTGCAAGGGGGGCAACAACTGAAATTGAAACTCAGTTGCAAAATTCCGTTCGCTATCTTCTTGAGAATACTTGAGTCCACAAATAGGAAAGTCGACTTTCAAACATTCAATTACTTATCCATGTGGATATTCATTCCGATACCCCGAAATCTTCCACAATATCATTCGGTGGAGGTACGGCTAATTAAATTTTCTAATGGCGCGAAAATGTCTGCGAGGTAGTGAGAGAGGTCTGTGCTATAGTTTAAGTCAAAGTTTGGATTACTTAGCCAAATTATTTAGTGAGAGAGTCGTCTCAGAATGACTGTGTGCGGTAAACGTGTGAATGGTGTAGCTCTTAAAGTTAATTATAAGGACGACTATATCCATTAATTACTGCTTAAAAATATTTTAAAATTCTAATGGAACGTTTCCGAAGATTCCAGCCTAATAATAATAATAGATATTTATAATATGAATATTAATGTGTAGTAATGAATGAAAAGTTATTCGTACTCTAAATTACTTGTCATTCGTAAAGGAACCTTTAAAGATATTTTAGTTAGTTCATGAAAACAGTTGGAATTCATTAAAGAATCTTTTCTATTTTTCATTGTCAAATTATTTAATAGGAAAGTTGTTTTGAGATATCTGTGTAAGGTTAGTGCATGAATGGTATGGTAAATGTGTGAAAGCAGGATAAATATTTGGATTATTTAAAAGATTTTTTTTTGTATGAGAATTGCTTTAACTTTCATTTCAAAGAATTATTAGCATGATGAAAAATTGCAACAATCACTTGAATTTAAACTCTTCACAACTGCCATCTGATCGCTTTTTTTCTAAAAGCAGAAACTGGAACTTCTTTTGAATAACCTCGGATAACGTTTGTCTCCCACACTGGGTGCATGTTTTCCTGCGTAGTTACAGATCGTATGTCAATAGCAATGGGCCAAAGCTAGAAGTCGTAACGGGATGTAGAATATTGTAATTTTTTTATATTTGAGTCTATTCGAATGATTGGAGTTATACGGCAACTGGTTCAACTCTACAAGACGTGATCCACACAAAATCTGGAAAAGCCACCTAATTTAGTTATGTAATATTATATCATATATCATTTCACATAGAGATCTACCGCCCACTCTAATTCCATAATTGATATATATATATATATATATATATATCGCAATTCGATTTTTTTACATTTTAATCAACCTTTAAATTTTAAACTGGGTTGGCGCTACATACTCCTCTATACTATATCTGTTTAGCACTCGTGTGCACAAGATGACAGTAGAGCGAAAAACCAAACCAATCTGTACTATATCAGTGGTATGGAATAATACGCTAAGGAGTAAAGTAAAATAAAGCAAATATTACTGTCTTCTTCCCCTCTTATTAGTGAACTAAATCAGTCACTCTCAGTTTTTATTAGACATCTTTAAATCCGCTACAAAGTTTGTCAGTATTACTTGAAAATAATATCATGTCAAGTGCTCGGCATTGAAAAAACACTTTTTTCAAATTCACTATTTCGCATTAAGGGCTATTATGGTTCAAATTTCATTTAATGCGTTCCATCGTCACTTGTCTCGGACAAAGCTCTTAGAGTCTTAACCAGCCATTGACAGAAAGGCGGAACCTGTTCAATACAAAGAAAATCAACTCAAAGAGGAAAGACGCAAAATTTCTTCCCCTCCTAAAATAAATGCATTTCCCCTTGATATCCACTGCCATGAGGCATTAATTGCGTTCCTCTCCGATGCGAAAATGAAATGATTTGTTCGTGTAGTATATTAAGTGTCCTGTCATCCCCGGCATTAAGAAGGAGGGTTAAACCAAAAGTACAAACAAAAGTTACATTTACGATGATCTTAAACGAAAAGAGAACGCGTTTACTTAAATAATCCTGAGACATTCTCAATATTGATCGCAATTCCTGTGAGCTACACTTTGCATCGGGGAGGGGGGCAACAACTGAAATTGAAACTTAGTTGCAAAATTCTGTTCGCTAACTTCTTGAGAATACTTGAGTCCACAAATCGGAATGTCGACTTTCAAACATTCAATTACTTGTCCATGTGCATATGCAATCCGAAACCCCGAGATCTTCCGCAATATCATTTGGTGGAGGTACGGCTAATTAAATTTTCTAATGGCGCGAAAATGTCCGCGAGGTAGTGAGAGAGGTCTGCGCTATAATTTAAGTCAAAGTTTGGATTACTTAGCCAAATTATTTAGTGAGAGAGTCGTCTCGGAATGACTGTGTGCGGTAAATGTGTGAATGGTGTAGCTCTTAAAGTTAATTATATGGATGGCTATATCCAGTAATTATTGCTTAAAAATATTTTAAAATTCTAATGGAACGTTTCCGAAGATTTCAGACTAATAATAATAGATATTCATAATCTGCATATTAATGTGTATTACTGAATGAAAAGCTATTCGTACTCCAAATTTCTTGTCATTCGTAAAGGCACCTTCAACGAATCTTTACCGTTTTAATTACTTTATGAAAGTTTATAAATATAGGTGGATTCGTTAAAGAACCTTTTCCATGTTTTATTGCTAAATTATTTAATGGGAAAGTCGTCTTGGAATAAATATGCATGAATGATATGATAAATTTACGAGTATGAATGTATGATATTTATATTCATTAATTAATTTGTTTTAATGGAATCGTTTTAAATGTCATTGCCTTGCGTGAAAAATCTCATCATTGTGAAAAACATTTAGATACTTTAAAGAATCTTTTTCATTTTAAGCCATTTTCAATGCCAACTTATTTAGTAAGACAGCCATTTTAAAATACTTGAATATGGTAAATTTTTAAAAGAGTTAACTTTCATAAATAATTATATGGAAGACTGTATACAGTAATTACTGCTTAAAAAAATTTTAGACTCCTAGAGGAACGTAGTTAGTTGTATAATAAGTGGATTTAGTTGTATAATATTATATAATATATCGTATCACATTCAGATCCACGGTTTTCCTCTAATTCAAAAATTGATAATTTTTTTTGCAATTCATTTTTTTCTTTTCATTTTCAGCAACCACTACCTTTTAAATTGGTAAGTATTTACATAGTTCTCTATACTATACCAAAGTACTAAAGAAAGCAGTAATAAATTCTATATTTTAATTTACTCTGCAAGTTAGTATTCCATACGAATAGTAAGTTGCAGAGTAAAGTAAAAAACAGAAATTATTACTGCCTTGCTTCCCTCTTGAAGGTGAACTAAACAAGTCCCTCTTAGTGTTTATTAGACATCTTTAAATGCGCTACAAAGTTTGTTAGTATTACTCGAGACTAATATTATGTCAAGTGCTCGGCATTTGGAAAAACACTTCAAATTCTCTATGTCGCTTTAAGGGCTATCATGTTTGAAATTTCATTTAATACGTTTCATCGTCACTTGGCTTTGACAAAGCTCTTAAAGTCTTAACCACCCTTTGACAGAAAGACGGAACCTGTTCAATACAAAGAAAACCAACTCAAAGGAAGTTTCTTCCCCTCCTAAAAGTAAACCATTTCACCTTGACATCAACTGCCACGAGGCATTAATTGCGCACCTCTCCCATGCAAAAATGAAATGATTTGTTCGTGTAGTATATTAAGTGTCCTGTCATCCCCGGCATTAAGAAGGAGGGTTGAAACCAAAAGGAAAAGCAAAAGTTACTTTTACGATGATCTTAAAAGAAAAGAGAACGCGTTTACTTAATTAATACTGAGACATTCTCAATATCGATCGCAATTCCTTTCCGCTTTACTTTGCATGGGGGGCAACAACTGAAATCAAACTTAGTTGCAAAATTCCGTTCGCTAACTTCTTGAGAATACTTGAGTCCACAGACCGGAAAGTCGACTTTCAAACATTCAATTACTTCTCCATGTGCATATTCATTCCGAAACCCCGAAATCTTCCACAATATCATTTGGCGGCGGTACAGCAAATTTAATTTTCTAATGGCGCGAAAATATCCGCGAGGTAGTAAGGAAGGTCTGTGCTATAATTTAAGTCAAAGTTTGGATTACTTAGCCAAATTATTTAGTGAGAGAGTCGTCTCGGAATGACTGTGTGCGGTAAATGTGTGAATGGTGTAGCTCTTAAAGTTGATTATATGGATGGCTATATCCAGTAATTATTGCTTAAAAATATTTTAAAATTCTAATGGAACGTTTCCGAAGATTTCAGACTAATAATAATAGATATTCATAATCTGCATATTAATGTGTATTACTGAATGAAAAGCTATTCGTACTCCAAATTTCTTGTCATTCGTAAAGGAACCTTCAAAGAATCTTTACCGTTTTAATTACTTTATGAAAGTTTATAAATATAGGTGGATTCGTTAAAGAACCTTTTCCATGTTTTATTGCTAAATTATTTAATGGGAAAGTCGTCTTGGAATAAATATGCATGAATGATATGATAAATTTACGAGTATGAATGTATGATATTTATATTCATTAATTAATTTGTTTTAATGGAATCGTTTTAAATGTCATTGCCTTGCGTGAAAAATCTCATCATTGTGAAAAACATTTAGATACTTTAAAGAATCTTTTTCATTTTAAGCCATTTTCAATGCCAACTTATTTAGTAAGACAGCCATTTTAAAATACTTGAATATGGTAAATTTTTAAAAGAGTTAACTTTCATAAATAATTATATGGAAGACTGTATACAGTAATTACTGCTTAAAAAAATTTTAGACTCCTAGAGGAACGTAGTTAGTTGTATAATAAGTGGATTTAGTTGTATAATATTATATAATATATCGTATCACATTCAGATCCACGGTTTTCCTCTAATTCAAAAATTGATAATTTTTTTTGCAATTCATTTTTTTCTTTTCATTTTCAGCAACCACTACCTTTTAAATTGGTAAGTATTTACATAGTTCTCTATACTATACCAAAGTACTAAAGAAAGCAGTAATAAATTCTATATTTTAATTTACTCTGCAAGTTAGTATTCCATACGAATAGTAAGTTGCAGAGTAAAGTAAAAAACAGAAATTATTACTGCCTTGCTTCCCTCTTGAAGGTGAACTAAACAAGTCCCTCTTAGTGTTTATTAGACATCTTTAAATGCGCTACAAAGTTTGTTAGTATTACTCGAGACTAATATTATGTCAAGTGCTCGGCATTTGGAAAAACACTTCAAATTCTCTATGTCGCTTTAAGGGCTATCATGTTTGAAATTTCATTTAATACGTTTCATCGTCACTTGGCTTTGACAAAGCTCTTAAAGTCTTAACCACCCTTTGACAGAAAGACGGAACCTGTTCAATACAAAGAAAACCAACTCAAAGGAAGTTTCTTCCCCTCCTAAAAGTAAACCATTTCACCTTGACATCAACTGCCACGAGGCATTAATTGCGCACCTCTCCCATGCAAAAATGAAATGATTTGTTCGTGTAGTATATTAAGTGTCCTGTCATCCCCGGCATTAAGAAGGAGGGTTGAAACCAAAAGGAAAAGCAAAAGTTACTTTTACGATGATCTTAAAAGAAAAGAGAACGCGTTTACTTAATTAATACTGAGACATTCTCAATATCGATCGCAATTCCTTTCCGCTTTACTTTGCATGGGGGGCAACAACTGAAATCAAACTTAGTTGCAAAATTCCGTTCGCTAACTTCTTGAGAATACTTGAGTCCACAGACCGGAAAGTCGACTTTCAAACATTCAATTACTTCTCCATGTGCATATTCATTCCGAAACCCCGAAATCTTCCACAATATCATTTGGCGGCGGTACAGCAAATTTAATTTTCTAATGGCGCGAAAATATCCGCGAGGTAGTAAGGAAGGTCTGTGCTATAATTTAAGTCAAAGTTTGGATTACTTAGCCAAATTATTTAGTGAGAGAGTCGTCTCAGAATGACTGTGTGCGGTAAACGTGTGAATGGTGTAGCTCTTCAAGTTAATTATATGGACGACTATATCCAGTAATTACTGCTTAAAAATATTTTAAAATTGTAATGGAACGTTTCCGAATATTCTAGCCTAATAATAATAATAGATATTCATAAACTGCATATTAATGTGTAGTACTGAATGAAAAGTTATTCGTACTCTATATTTCTTGTCATTCGTAAAGGAACCTTTACAGAATCTTTTCCGTTTTAGTTACTTCATTAAAGTTCATAAAAAATATTTGGATTCATTAAAGAATATTTTACATTTTTCAATGTCAAATAATTTAATGGGAAAGTCGTCTTCGAATAAATATGCATGAATGATATGATAAATGTACGAGTATGATTGTATCATAGTTAGATTCATTAATTAATTTGCTTTCATGGAATCATCTTAAATTTCATTGTCTTGCGTAAATAAAACTTATCATTGTGAAATATATTTAATTCTTTAACGACTCTTTGACATTTTAAGTCATTTTCAATGTCAACTTTTAGAGTAAGAATTTTTGTTTTCCTCTAATTCTATATTTGATAATTTTTTTGCAATTCATTTTTTTTTTACATTTTAACCAACCTTTACCTTTTAAACTGGTGGGTGGCTGCATAGACCTCTATATTATATCAGTAGTATTGGATAGCCAGATGAAGCAAATTAAAGCAAGTATTAATGTCTTGTTCCCCTCTTAAAGTTGAACTAAACAAGCCACTCATAGTGTTTATTAGACTACTTTAAATCTGCTACAAAGTTCGCTAGTATTACTTGAGAATGATATGATTTCATGTGCTAGGCATTGGCAAAACACTTCTTTCAAACTTTCTATTTCGCTTTAAGGGCTATCATGGTTGAAAATTTATTTAATGCGTTTCGTCGTCGCTTGTCTTTGACAGAGCTCTTAAAGTCTTAACCAGCCTTTGACAGAAAGGCGGAACCTGTTCATTACAAAGAAAATCAACTCAAAGGAAATTTCTTCCCTCTACTGAAATAAAAGCATTTCAAATTGACATCCATTGCCATGAGGCATTAATTGCATTCCTCTTCGATGCAAGAATGAAATGATTTGTTCGAGTAGTATATTAAGTGTTCTGTCATCCTCGGCAATAAAAAGGGAGGGTTAAAACCAAAAGTTACTTTAATGATGATCTTAAGCGAAAAGAGAACGCGTTTACTTAATTAATCCTGAGACAGTCTCAATATCGATCGTAATTTCTGTCAGCTTCACTTTGCATGGAGAGCAACAGCTGAAATTGAAACTTAGTTGCGAAATTCCGTTCGCTAACATTCTTGAGAATACTTGAGTCCACAGACCGGAAAGTCGACTTTCAAACATTCAATTACTTCTCCATGTGCGTATTCATTCCGAAACCCCGAAATTTTCCACAATATCATTTGGTGGAGGTACGGCTAATTAAATTTTCTAATGGCTTGAAAATGTCCGCGAGGTAGTGAGAGAGGTCTGTGCTATAATTTAAGTCAAAGTTTGGATTACTTAGCCAAATTATTTAGTGAGAGAGTCGTCTCGGAATGACTGTCTGCGGTAAACGTGTCAATGGTGTAGTTCTTAAAGTTAATTATATGGACGACTATATCCAGTAATGACTGATTAAAAATATTTTAAAATTCTAATGGAACGTTTCCGAATATTCCAGCCAATTAATTATAATAGATATTCATAATCTGAATATTAATGTGCATTACTGAATTAAAAGTTATTCGTACTCTAAATTTCTTGCCATTCGTAAAGGAACCTTTAAAGAATCTTTTCCGTTTTAGTTAGTTCATTAACGTTCATAAAAATAGTTGGATTCATTAAAATACTTTTCCATTTTTTATTGCCAAATTGTATAATAGGAAAGTCGTCTTGGAATAGTTTGTATGGTAAATGTATGAATGTATGATAAATAGCTAGATTCATTAAAGGATTTTTTTTTCTTTCTTAGGAATCGTTTTAAACTTCATTTCTTTTACTTAAAGAAATCTTATCCTTGTGAAAAATATTTGTTTTCTTTGAAGAATCATTTTCATTGTAAGACATTTCCTTTGCCAACTTTTTTAATAAGACAGCCATTTTGAAATATCTGCATAAACTAAATTTTTTAATGCTGTAACTTTTAAAATTAATTACATAGAAAACTATATCTAGTAATTACTGTTTAAAAATATTTTTAAATTCTGATGGAACGTTTCCGAAGATTCTAGCCTAATATCAATAATAATAGATATTCATAATCTGCATATTAATGTGTATTACTAAATGAAAAGATATTCGTACTCTTATTTTTCTGTCATTTGTAAAGGAACCTTTAAAGTACCTTTTCAGTTTAGTTAGTTCATTAAAATTCATAAAATATAGTTGGATTTATTAAAGAATCTTTTCCATTTTTCATTGCAGAATTATTTAGTTAAAATTATATAATATGTCATATGTCAGTAGCAGTGCCCATACTATTAATCCTAACGTGGCGTATGATATTGTAATTTGTAACATTTGATGGTGATTGGTTCACCACGACAAAACATGATCCATTATAGCTATGTAATATTATATCATATATTACATCACTTTAAGATCAACAGTCTTCCTCTACTTGTATAATTGATATTATTTTTTTTGCAATTCAATGTTTTTATTATTTTTTTTTTTTTTTTTTTTTTTTACATTTTAACCAATATTTACCTTTTAAACTAGTTGGTGGCTACATAGTCCTCTATACTACATCAGCAGTATTCAATAATAAGTTGAGGACTAACGTAAAATAAAATAATTATTACTGTCTTATTCTTTTAAGATTGCAGTAAACAAGCCACTCTTAATGTTTATTAGGCATCTTTAAATCTGCTACGACGTGTGTCTGTATTAATTGAGAATAATATCGTATCAAACTGGTATGTAGCTACATAGTCCTCTGTACTATCGATGGTATGGAATAGTAAGCTGTGGAGTAAAGTAAAATATTTCAAATATTACTGTATTTGTTCTCGTCTTAAAGGTGAAATAAACTAGCCACTCTTAGTGTATGTTAGACAGCTTTAAATTCGCTACAAAATTTGTCAGTATTACTTAAGAATAATATCATGTCAAGTGCACGACATTGGAAAAACACTTCTTTCAAATTCTCTATGTCGCTTTAAGGGCTATCATGGTTAAAATTTCATTTAATGCTTTTCATCGTCACTTGTCTTTGACAAAGCTCTTAAAGTCTTAACCAGCCTTTGGCAGAAAGGCGTAAACTGTTCAATATACAAAGAAAACCAACTCAAAGAGAAATGACGCAAAATTTATTCCCCTCTTAAAATAAACGCATTTCACCTTGACATCCACTGCCATGTGGCATTAATGGCGTTCTTCTCCTCTGCAAAAATGAAATGATGTGTTCCTGTAGTATATTAAGTGTCCTGTCATCGTCGACATTAAGAAGGAGGGTTGAAACCAAAAGTAAAAACAAAAGTTACTTTTACGATGATCTTAAGCGAAAAGAGAATGCGTTTACTTAATTAATCCTGAGACATTCTCAATATCCATCGCAATTCCTGTCAGCTTCACTTTGCATGCGGGGCAACAACTGAAATTGAAACTTAGTTGCAAAATTCCGTTCGCTAACTTCTTGAGAATACTTGAGTCCACAGACCGGCAAAATCGACTTTCAAACATTCAATTACTTCTCCATGTGCATATTCATTTCGAAACCCCGAAATCTTCCACAATATCATTTGGTGGAGATACGGCTAATTAAATTTTCTAATGGCGCGAAAATATCCGCGAGGTAGTGAGAGAGGTCTGCGCTATAATTTAAGTCAAAGTTTGGATTACTTAGCCAAATTATTTAGTGAGAGAGTCGTCTCGGAATGACTGTGTGCGGTAAACGTGTGAATGGTGTACCTCTTAAAGTTAATTATATGGACGACTATATCCAGTAATTACTGCTTAAAAATATTTTAAAATTCTAATGGAACGTTTCCGAAGATTCCAGCTTAATAATAATAATAGATATTCATAATCTGCATATTAATATGTATTACTGAATTAAAAGTTATTCCTACTCTAAATTGCTTGTCACTCGTAAAGGAACTTTTAAAGAATCTTTACCGTTTTATTTATTTCATAAAAATAGTTGGATTCATTAACGAATCTTTTACCTTTTTCATTGCCAAATTATTTAATAGGAAAGGCGTCATGGAATAAATATGCATGAATGACATGGTAAATGTATGAATGTATGAAAGTTAGATTCATTAAAGGATTTTTTTATGAGAATCGTTTTAAATAGCATTGCTTTAGTTAAAGAAATCTTATCATTGTGAAAGATATTTAAATTCTTTAAATACTCTTTTTCCTTTTAAGCAATATTCCATGCCAACTTATTTAATGAGAGAGCCAATTTGAAATAACTGCTTAAGTTAAATTCATAAATAATGTAGATCTTAATGTTAATTATATGGACGACTATATCTAGTAGTAACTGTTTAAAAATATTATAAAATTATAATGGAACGTGTCCGAAGATTTCAGCTTAATAATAATTATAGATATTCATAATCTGCATATTAACGTGTATTTCTGAAGGAAAAGTTATTCGTATTCTAAATTTCTTATCATTCGTAAAAGAACTTTTAAAGAATCTTTACTGTTTTAGTTAGTTCATTAATGTTCATAAAAATAGTTGGATTCATTAAAGAACCTTTTCCATGTTTCATTGCCAAATTGTTTAATAGCCAAGTTGTTTTGAAATATCTATGTACGGTTAGTTCATGAAAGGTATGGTAAATGTGTGAATGTATGATAAATAATTGGATTATTTAAAGGAATTTTTTTCTTGTATGAGCATTGCTTTAAGTTTCATTTTTACTTAAAGAATTATTAGCATTGTGAAAAATTGCACCAATCACTTGAATTTAAACTCTTTACAACTGTCATCGAATCGCTTTATTTCTAAAAGCAGAAACTGGAACTTCTTTTGAATAACCTCAGATAACGTTTGTCTCCTACACTGGATGCATGTTTTTCTGCATAGTTACAGGTCGTATGTCAATAGCAATGTGCCAAAGCTAGAAGTCGTATCGGGATGCAGAATATTGTAATTGTTGAAATTTGAGTCTACTCGATTGATTGGAGGTATACGGCAATTGGTTCACCGCTACAAGACGTGATACACGTAAAATCTAGAAAGACACCTAATTTAGTTATGTAATATTATATCAGATATCATTTCAGATAGAGATCCAATGTCTCCCTTTAATTCCATAATTGATACTTATATATATATATATATATATATATATATATATATATCGCAATTTGATATTTTTACATTTTAATCAACCTTTACCTTTTAAACTGGCAGGCGCTACATACTTCTCTATACTATATCTGTTTAGCCCTCGAGTGCACACGACGACCGTACAGCGACCAACCAAACCAATCTATACTATATCAGTGGTATGGATTAATACGTTGAGGAGTTAAGTAAAATAAAGCAATTATTACTATCTTATTTCCCTCTTATTGGTGCTCTAAACCAACCACGTTTAGTGTTTATTAGACATCTTTAAATCTGCTACAAATTTTGTCAGTATTACTTGAGATTAATATCATGTCAAGTGTTTGGCATTGGAAAAACACTTCTTTCAAATACTCTATTTCGCTTTAAGGGCTATCATGGTTAAAATTTCATTTAATGCGTTTCATCGTCACTTGGCTTTGACAAAGCTCTTAAAGTCTTAACCAGCCTCTGACAGAAAGGCGGAACCTGTTCAATACAAAGTAAACCAACTCAAAGAGGAAAGACGCCTATCCTAAAATAAAATCATTTCTCCTTGACATCCACTGCCATGAGGCATTAATTGCGTTTCTCTCCGACGCAAAAATGAAATGATTTGTTCGTGTAGTATATTAAGTGTCCTGTTCTCCCCGGCTTTAAGAAGGAGTGTTGAAACCAAAAGTAAAAACAAAAGTTACTTTTACGATGATCTTGAACTAAAAAGAACGCGTTTACTTAATTAATCCTGAGACATTCTCAATATCGATCGCAATTCCTGTCAACTTCACTTTGCATAGGGGGCAACAACTGAAATTGAAACTTAGTTGAAAAATTCCGTTGGCTAACTTCTTGAGAATACTTGAGTCCACAAACCGGAAACTCGACTTTCAAATATTCAATTACGTCTCCATGTGCATATTCATTCCGAAACCCCGAAATCTTCCACAATATCATTTGGTGGAGGTACGGCTAATTAAATTTTCTAATGGCACGAAAATGTCCGCGAGGTAGTGAGAGAGATCTGTGCTATAATTTAAGTCAAAGTTTGGATTACTTAGCCAAATTATTTAGTGAGAGAGTCGTCTCGGAATGACTGTGTGCGGTAAACGTGGGAATGGTGTAGCTCTTAAAGTTAATTATATGGACGACTATATCCAGTAATTACTGCTTAAAAATATTTTAAAATTCTAATGGAACGTTTCCGAACATTCCAGCCTAATAGTAATAATAGATATTCATAATCTGCATATTAATGTGTATTACTGAATGAAAAGTTATTCGTACTCTGAATTTCTTGTCATTCGTAAAGGAACCTTTAAAGAATCTTTACCGTTTTAGTTCGTTCATTAAAGTTCATAAAAAAATAGTTGGATTCTTTAAAGAATCTTTTCCATTTTTCATTGCCAAATTATTTAATAGTATTACAGTCATCTTGGAATAAATATGCATGAATAATATGGTAAATGTAGCAGTATGAATGTATGATAGTTAGATTCATTAATTAATTTCCTTTAATGGAATCGTCTTAAATTTCATTACCTTGCGTAAATAAATATCATTGTGAAATATAGTTCAATTCTTTAAAGATTCATTTTCATTTTAAGCCATTTTTCAATGCCAACTTTTTTAATAAGAGACCATTTTAAAACAATTGTATACGTTAAATTTTGAAATGGTGTAACTTTTAAAATTAGTTATATGGAAGACTATTTCTAATAACTGCTTAAAAATATTTTAAAATTCTAATGGAAGTAGTTAGTTATATAATACGTGGATTTAGTTATATAATATTATATAATATATTATAACACAATAAGATCCAGTGTTTTTCCTCTAATTCTATACTTGTTAGTTTTTTTGCAATTCATTTTCTTTACATTATAACCAACCTGTACCTTTTAAACTGGTGGGATAGCTGCATAGTCTTCTGTACAATATCAAAAACATGGAGTATTAATTTGCGGAATAAAGTAAAATGATGAAACAATTACTGTCTTGTTGCCATCTCAAAGGTGAGCTAAACATGTCACTCTCAGTGTTTATTAGACGTCTTTAAATCTGCTACAAAGTCTGCCAGTATTACAATAACATCATGCCAAGTGCTCGGCATCAGAAAAACACTTCTTTCAAATTCTCTATTTCGCTTCAAGGGCTATCGTGGTTAAAATTTCATTTAATGCGTTTCATCGTCACTTGTCTTTGACAAAGCTCTTAAAGTCTTAACCAGCCTTTGACAGAAAGGCGGAACCTGTTCAATACAAAGAAAACCAACTCAAAGAGGAAAGACGCAAAATTCCTTCCCCTCCTAAAATAAAAGCATTTCACCTTGACATCACTGCCATGAGGCATTAATTGTTCTCCTCTCCCATGCAAAAATGAAATGATTTGTTCGTGCAGTATATTAAGTGTCCTGTCATCCTCGGCTTTAAGAAGGAGGGTTGAAACCAAAAGTAAAAACAAAAGTTACTTTTACGATGATCTTAAACGAAAAGAGAACGAGTTTACTTAATTAATCCTGAGACATTCTCAATATCGATCGCAATTCCTGTCAGCTTCACTTTGCATGGGGGGAGGGGGGGGGCGGCAACAACTGAAATTGAAACTTAGTTGCAAAATTCCGTTCGCTAACTTCTTGAGAATACTTGAGTCCACAGACCGGAAAGTCGACTTTCAAACATTCAATTACTTCTCCATGTGCATATTCATTCCGAAACCGCGAAATCTTCCGCAATATCATTTGGTGGAGGTACGGCTAATTAAATTTTCTAATGGCGCGAAAATGTCCGCGAGGTAGTGAGAGAGGTCTGTGCTATAATTTAAGTCAAAGTTTGGATTACTTAGCCAAATTATTTAGTGAGAGAGTCGTCTCAGAATGACTGTGTGCGGTAAACGTGTGTATGGTGTAGCTCTTAAAGTTAATTATATGGACGACTATATCCAGTAATTACTGCTTAAAAATATTTTAAAATTCTAATGGAACGTTTCCGAACATTCCAGCCTAATAGTAATAATAGATATTCATAATCTGCATATTAATGTGTATTACTGAATGAAAAGTTATTCGTACTCTAAATTTCTTGTCATTCGTAAAGGAACCTTTAAAGAGCCTTGAAAGAATCTGTTTTAGTTAGTTGATTAAAGTTCATAAAAATAGTTAGTTCATTAAAGTTCATAAAAATAGTTAGTTCATTTAAAAATATTTTTCATTTTTCACTTCCAAATTATTTAATAAAATAGTTGTCTTGTAAACTTTGCGTAATTGGTATGGTAAATGTTTGAATAGATGATAAATAGTTAGATTCATTAAAATGTTTATTTTTTCTTTTATAGGAATCTTTTTCAATGCCATTGTTTTCTGTAAAGAAATCTTATCATTGTGGAAAATATTCTGATTCTTTAAAGAATCTTTTTCATTTTAAGCCATTTTTACTTCAAATTATTTAATAAGAGAACCATTTTGAAATAACTGCACAAGGTAAATTTATAAACGGTGTAGTTCCTAAAGTTAATTATATGAAAGACTATATCCAATAACTACTGCTTAAAAATATTTTAAAATTCTAATGGAATTCCAGCTAATTCTAGCTAGATTCCAGCCTAATAATAATAATAGATTTTCATAATCTGCATTTTAATGTGTATTACTGAATGAAATGTTATTCCTGCTGTAAATTTCTTGTCATTCGTAAATGAACCTTTAGAAAATATTTACCATTTTAAGTTAATTCATTAAAGTTCATAAAATGTAGTTGGATTCATTAAAGAAACTTTCCCATTTTTCTTTGTCAAATTATTTAATAGGAATAAATAGGCATGAAGGATATGGTAGATGTATGAACGTATGATACACACTTAGATTCATTAAAGGATTTTTTTCTTTATAGGAATTGTTTCAATTTTCATTGTTTTATGTTAAGAAATATTATCATTGTGAAAAATATTTAGATTCTTTAAAGAGTCTTTTTCGGTTTTAGCCAATTCCATTGCCAACTTAGTGATAAGAGAGCAATTTTGAAATAACTGCTTAAGGTAAACATGTGAATGATGTAGCTCTTAAAGTTAATTATATGGGAGACTATATCTAGTAATTCCTGCTTAAAAATATTTTAAAATTCTAATAGAATGTTTCCAAATATTCCAGCCTAATAATAATAATAGATATTCATAATCTGCTTATTAATATGTATTACTGAATGAAAAGTTATTCGTACTCTAAATTTCTTGTCATTTGTAAAGAAACCTTTATAGAATCTTTACCGTTTTAGTTAGCTCACTAAAGTTCATAAAAATAGTTGTATTCATTAAAAAATCTTTTCCATTTTTCATGGCTAAATTATTTTATAGGAAAGTCGTTTTTGAATAACTATGTCTGATAAATGTAGAAGTGTATGATAAATAGTTAGATTCATTAAAGGAATTTTTTTCTTTTATGGGAATTGTTTTAAATTTCCTTTTTTTTACGAAAAGAAATCTTATCATTGTGAAAAATATTTAGATTATTTAAAGAATCTTTCTTTATTTTAAGCCATTTTCAGTGCCAACTTATTTAGTAGGAGAGCCATTTTGAAATAACTGCATAAGATAAATTTGTAAATGGTGTAGTTCCTAAAGTTAATTTTATGGGGAAACTATATCTACTAGTTATTTTTAAAAAATGTTTTAAATTCTAATGGTGTGCTTGCAATTAATTTAGTCTAATAAATATTCATAGCTTATTTAATACTGTTTTTTTTTTTTTACCAATGGAAAATATTTGTACTTAAAATTTTGTAAAGAACCTTATTACGGTGAATAATAGATAGATTCATTTACGATCTGTTTAATTTTAGATTGAGCGAGAAAGTAGATTTACTTTTATATTTTGTCACAATTCTGTCTTTCTGTCACAATTTTCAACGAATCTATTTAGCTTCTAAAGCAACAAGTATAAATATTTAGAGTCTGCAACACATTATATTAAATTTGCACCTTCTTGGCATGAACTATTATACGTTACTAATATTTTATTACAAATGTATTTGTACATTATTTTCAAAGCTAAAATCAAATGACAAACTAGGATAATAAAATTAATTAAAAGTATACATACATATATATTTTAGATTTAATTTACAATTTTATATAACATTCGTAAAAATGTATATTTTACACAAGTCCACGTGTATAAATTCCTCATACTGAATAAAATTTTGTGTTACATCTATCGTCAGTCATGCAATATGTGAGGTTTGGCATTATTGATTTGTGGAGTAATTTCTTTTTTATGATCACTGAAGGTCATTTAGGAGTCAGAAAATCTTTCTTAGGTTTATTGTAATACAATACTATTTAAAGAAAATAATAATTTTGATTTGTTATTTAACTTACAGCGAGTAGAAATATAAGCAATAATGATTGATTAATTGGCTTAAAGCTTTAATTTTAAAATAAATATTTAAAAAAAATTAATTTGATTTTTTAAAGTGTTTGTTCCCAGATTTCATTAATATACTTCTTTCATAATATTCTAGCAAAAAATAGTTACAAATAATTATTAATAATGCTATTTGAAATTACTTGAAATATTTGCTTTATATTAAAATTTCTTCAATATGGATTAAATCCATTTTTTTTCTAATTTTCAATTTCAATACTGCTTACTGTCTTTAACAAAAAGTATACGTGGCCATGGACATTATTAGAATAGTTTTGTATACTATTGGCTACTTCAAATGGATAGACTAGTCGTTGCTAAATATATAAATATCATTTAATACTGACATTAAACATGTATTTGCTTGAATTATATATTGTTTTTGTTGTTATAACGCATATTGGTAATAGTTAATCTAACTTAGAAGTATCGAAGTATTAGACTCTACTGTATTATAATGCCCATAATTATTCTGTATTAAAATGATCCTACCAGTAAGCAGTACATAATCATAATTCGATATTAGTTGAAGTTTGATATGTAAAATATCTAAACTAAACAATGAGTCTAATAAATTGAAATGAACGGGTTAAATTGTCCAAAATATACTTTTTCATAACATTTTTTTTTTAAATTTAATTCTTTTTTTAATATTTACAAATTGTTTTTTTTTTTTTATTAACTTTTTTAACATTTAAGAATATTCATCCAAACTAAATATTTGTAATCTACATGTTTTCAATATTCATTACAGAAGTTTTTAAGTTGAAATAAGCTTTCAGCATAAATCGAATCTTTTATAACAACAGTGACTTGTACTTAATTCAATTTTGGAAACCTATTAATTTTAAAACAAAATTTTTTTTAAAAAAGTTACCGTTGACATATAAAATAGTTTAAGATAACTTTAAAAACTAATATTTTTTATCATAACATATTTAATGAAAATTTGATTTCTCTATGAATTAAGTGAAATTAATGAAGCATAAATTATGAAAACAAATTTGTGTCTTTTAATATCTCCTACGATTGTACATAAAGTTTTGAAAGCAACAGAACTTTATCAAAATGTTGCTATTCGCAAAGAAATTTTATTTAATTTTTTTTCAAAATTTTTAAGAACATTCCTTGAAAAGATATTATTATTTTTAATGTAAAAATTTCAAAACCAACTTAATCGTATTATGAAATTTTAAATATAATCATATTACTACATATCATAAATACTTTCAATTTCACAATAGCTTAAAATTGATAAGTAGATTAAAGCAATGATGTATATCTCTGAAAATTTTTTTTTTACCATCTTATTATTTAAAGCTGATTACAGGAATTTTTCTTGGGGGCTTATGATAAAAATTGCTCTTTTATTTTTGTTCACTGAAAGTATTTCCTTTGAGGAAAATAAATTCTACTAAATACATACATATTAACAAAAACTTACAATATCATCCAAATTATTTTTATAGAAAATACTTTTTCATTTCCCTGCCTTAAATTGTTCGTTTTCCTCACTGATTTTAACGAAATATATTTTAATTTTTATTGATACAAATTCTTTTTCCATGCAAAATTAAATCTGCCAAAAGTATATTTATTGCTGAAATGCTGAAATAAAATTCGAATAGATATTGATCGATAACGACAAACATTTTTTTCTAGGATTTAAATCTAATTGTAAAAAAAATTGTTTTTATATTTTAATTATATTTATATTTCATTATCTTAAAGAAACATATTATAATTTTTCTTCCATAAAAAATAAAACTAATTACAAATATATCTTATTGACGGAAATATAATAATCTCATTAAATTTGCTTTGAAAAAAAACAGTTTGTTCTTGTCCACTATCTTAAAAACATTGTTTTCTTCAACATTGTTTCTAAAAAAAATCTTTTGTTTCTTATACTGTTCAAGAGAAATTACAATAATAATTCAAAATTCAAAGGAATTCAAAAGAAATTACAATACCAATTCAAAATTCAAAGGAATTCAAAAGAAATTACAATACCAATTCAAAATTCAAAGGAATTCAAAAGAAATCCCAATATCATTAGAAGAAAATAAAACGAACACTATCAATTCAAAATTCAAAGGAATTCAATAGAAATTACAATGACAATACAAAATTCAAAGGAATTCAATAGAAATTACAATATCAACTCAAAATTCAAAGGAATTCAAAAGAAATGACAATATCAATTCAAAATTCAAAGGAATGAATTCAAAAGAAATTACACTATCATTATAAATTAAAATATCATTAGTTCAAAGAAATTACAATATCATTTTGAATTATTAAAATTATTTTCATCAGCGAGCAATAAACCTAATACATTCAAACTATTTTCAAATCATAACAAACAACATTTTAACTAAATTATATCCTTAAAACAAATAATACATTTATTGGTAACAAGTGAAAGGCAGAAACACTGTCAACAATACTTCTCCTCAAACTATCGCTCTGAAACTAAATAAACTCAATTCAAATATCTCCAGAGACATTTCTTTGGGAGCAACTTTAAATTTGTTTTATTCAGAGATCACCGGTCGTTGGGTCGTTATCCAATACAGAAATCACTAAAACTTCACGTGAATTTGCTAATTAGTAGTTAAATAAGGCGCCAAGACTTTCTGCCTCTCATTAGAACTCATTTCCTGGGGTCTTTTCATATTTGAGTTGAGCTCCTTAAATCATCTGTTCTGCTATTAATAACATAAATGGGCAATGGGTGTGATTCATAATAAACTATTGCAGTGGAGGTAAAACTTATTTCGTTTTATGAGCAGTGGAAATTGATTGGATTAGAACGATCGATTTAGTATTCATGAGTTGGAAAGAAGTTTGGAGTACATCGATGCGATCGACTATAGAAATTCGTTAAATTTTTATAGAGAAAACGATGCATATTATTATTTGCTTTTAAATATTTAAATGTAAATTCATTTTTATTTATTTAAAGCACTTTATGTAGGATGAAAGATTATTGGAATGAAAGAGCTCAAATTAAGGCATTGTTTTGCCAGTATTTTCAAGAATAAGATTTAATTAATTTTGTATATGAAAGTAATTTGTTTGTTGGTTATAATTAATTTGTAATAGATTTATAACGCATTTACTCATAAATTAGGAAGTTAAATATTTTTTGAAGTAAATTTTTTAATAAACGATATCCAAACTGTTTATCATAATATGCAAATTGCTTTCAAATAATAGCAGCATATCCGAGGTCTCATTCCCTAAGTGTACTGGATAAAATGTTTTAATATTTTATAATCGTATAGTAAATACTTTAATATTTTATAATCGTATAGTAAATACTTTAATATTTTATAATCGTATAGTAAATACTTTAATATTCTATAATCGTATAGTAAATACTTTAATATTTTATAATCGTATAGTAAATACTTTAATATTTTATAATCGTATAGTAAATACTTTAATATTTTATAATCGTATAGTAAATACTTTCATTTTTATTTACTGTAATTATACTTTTCAATGAATAAAAAAACTTTCTTAAAGTATATTTATTAATCAATTCTTACAATGTCATAACTGTCTTTTGCTCTGTCATTATAATGCTAGCAGTTTTATTAGCTTATAATACTTATATCCAAAAAAGAAAAATCTACTAATAATTCATTTAAAATGCCTACAAAAGCATTTAAAATTACTTTAATTGATACCAAACAAACACTTTATTCTGTATACAACTCCACAACAATGTATAGCCTTGTCAGCAACAAATAAAACAGACACGGAAATAACCTTTAAAACAACTTGTCGCTTTGAAAGTAAACCATTTCATTTCAAATATCTCGAGTCACTTTTCTTTGGTGCCTCTTTAAATTCGTGCCATTCGGAGATCGCCAATCGATGGGTCATTATCCAATAGCGACAGCACTAAAACTCCTCGTGAATTTACTAATTAGTAATTTAATAAGGCGCCAAGATTTTCTGCTCCTCATTAGGACTCATTTCCCGAGATCCTTTCACATTTGCAATGAGCTCCTTAAATCAACTGTCTCCCATTAATGACATAAATGGAGAAGGAACGAGATTCATAATAAACCGATTCCAATGGAAATAAAATTTATCTTGCTGAAGGAGAGGTGGAAATGGACTGGTGGTGATCGGTTTACTATTCATCGTTTCGAAAGAACTTTGGAGTGTATCGATGTGTTCCGACGACAGGAATTCTTTCAATTTTAAAAGGGAAAATTATTTAGGTTGTTAGATTGTTTAGCACGGGTATGTTTTAACGATTTGTGTAAGGAGTCATTTACATTAATTTGCAATGTGTCCCAGAATTTGAAACAGATTGAGGTTAGCGAGATGGGTTTTTTTATATGGGATCTCCGTTGGAAACCTTGCAAACTAACACATTTAGTGAGTTTCTATAGAAAAAAACAGTTTAGATATTTAAAAGGCTTGATTCGGAGCGCAGTAATAACATACACAGGAAAAAAACAAAACATTTAAAGGTTCATCCAGCAAATTTTGACATATATATAATAATCCGTATTCAATCTGCATTAAATTCAACTGTTAATATTTTCACAGATGGTTCTAAATATGAAATAGGGCCCAGGTTGCTCAGTTTGCTGTTTCAAATATGGCAACTTATTTCATAAATGTAAGGGAAAACTTTCCAAAACCAACTCTATTTTCCAGGATGAACTTCTTGGTATCAAAAACGGCTTAGAGCATTCTGAAATTCTAAATTCTTCATTTTCAATCCGGACAAACAGACAGTTTAGTTTATCGACCATCCTCCAACCTCTCATCCAATGACCACAAAAATACAGCAAAATTTCTTAAGCATTGACTCCATACAATTGCTATGGATAAAAACACATGCAGGCTAAACGCAGATAGTCTTGTTAAAGCAAGCGTTATTTTATTGTTGGAGAATCAATTTATGTTTCCTTTCTATTTTCATTTCTCAATAATAACTTTAATAATTGTTTTTCAGAGCATTGGCAATGAGACTGGAATAAAAGTAGCACAGGGCGAAAATTATTCGAAATCATTCCTAAAGTATCAAATAATCACAGAATTCTATTTAATGCAGAAATTACGTTCACCAGTAGTCACGGTCCATTTCCAACATAACTCAAAAGATTCTATAATAATATTAATAATTGTCTTTTTAAAGGATTGGCAAAGAGAATGGAATCAAGACAATATAGGGCGGTAATTTTCGAAATCATTACTAAAAGATAAAAAAAAATTACAGAATTCTATTTAGAGACGAAATTATGTTCACTAGTGGTCCATCCAAAGTATTCAACTTCTCAGAAGATGATTTATGTTCCTGTGGAAAAACTAGAGGACCATTCTATTATGCAACTATTCGTCCTCTTACAGAATCGTGGCATATTAAAATCCCTTCTAAGCCTCTTTATATTATTTGGCACAGAAATATACCCATGGACCAGATGGAAAATCATCAAATTAATTAACTTCACAGAAGAAAATGAATATTTAATCATCCCAAGAAACCATTATCCCTAAAATACTAATTAGCCTCTATGCTTCCATTCTATTACTTTCTGTGTAATATTTCATTCTTCATAGAATGAAAGCAGTCATAACATCTTGCATCCCATTCCATACTTTTTTTCCACAGGTTTATCACAATTAAATATTCCTTTTGCATTGTATACTTACTTCCCGTTTCACTTTTGTTTTTGTTGATTTTATAGTCATTGTTATGTTTGTTACAACATAATTTTTTATGTAATTTATCTTTTTGTACTTTTAAGTGGGATTTTTTTTTCACCCTGATATTTTTAACTAATAAAAGACAACACAGCCCTGAATACAGGGATGAGGTTTGGATAAAGTGAAGTGGTAACGTACACATAAAGTAGCATGTAACGTAACATGCACAACAGACAATCAGTAAATTAATATTCAAATCCATTGTCCGGTGCTGTAATCGCTTTCAAAATTTAGGTGACATAATCATGATTGTGAGAATATGCATAAAACGTCTAAAATCTGGCTGCCTGGCGGGCTTTCTAGGTTCTTTTTTCCACATAAGACGAAATAAAGAACATATACCCATAAAAATTCTCCCGGTAAGAAATATCCTCTAGTTATCATTCGTGGGTGTGTTGTTTGGGGTATTCATCATTGTACTTAAAATCACATTTAAAAAAAAGTACTTAAAATGAGCATTTTAAAATATTTTCTGAGAGTAAAAATATTTTTTAGAGAAAATTAATCAATGCGTATTTTTCATAAATTAACTACTCGAAATCACTTCGTGTTTACAAAATGGTATAAGTTTTACTATAACTTTCATTTGTATAATCTTATAAATTGTTTTAGAAGACAATCTTCTTAATTTAAATACTTTTACTTTATAAGGAATCAGAAAATAGCCATTAATGTAAAAGAATAATTTTATAAATCCCTCTTTGTTTTTTAAAATAAATTGTGATAATATTAGAAAAAAAATGTAATAATAATTAAAATAATAATTTTTATTTTTAATTAAAAATAATTAAAATTTGATGTAATGTTTTTTAATTAAAAAAACAAAGTTCGGTTTTATCTTTTTATTTTCAAAAATTTTGAATAAATCGAAAAATTTTCAATTACAGAATAATTCAATTTAAAGAATATCAGTAATTAAGTACAAAGAAACAAATAAATAAACTAAGAAATTAAGAAGATAAGTATCTGTTAATTTCCTTCATGAAAAGTCGAAAAAGGAAAAATTAAGAAGGAAATAAAAATAAAATATTTAAAATCTAAAAGAAATAGATATTGCTCAATAGCAAAATTCAGAAACAATACATAAATAATGCTATTATTTAATTATGCCTCATCAGATTGTATGCGCGGTTAGTGTAAAATATGAAATTCTGAAATTTGACTTACTCTTTATAATTTCAGAATAAAAAAGTAATTTGTTAAATTAATAATCCATAAAATTATCAAAGTGAAAGTTTTGGTTTCTGCCTGACTTGTATTAAATTATAAATACCGTATGGTAATTATGCAATTATCTCAAGATTTCAAAGTATAATGCACGTTAATTAGTAATTAAATAATACATTAATTTCCCTAAATTAAAATAAAATTAATTTTGAATAAATAATGTTTTAATTAAATATCAGTTGAGAAAAATACGCGGTATTTTTTTGTTTTATTAAGGAGATAGTGGACATCATTTTATTTTTTAAATTTTCTTCAAAGAACCGCCACAATATCAATTGATTAAATGCTAAAAATAGTTTAAGTATTTTTTTTAATAATTTCTCTGGAAATTAAAAGTGATCTATAAGAAAGTGATTTTAAATTATTAAAATACAAAAACTGGAGAAAAGATAAACATTATAACTAATATAAATTAATATGTTTTTACATTATAATTAAGTATTAAATGCCATTAGTAGCTAGTAGTTGCTTTTTATTAATTAAAAAACAACTCTTTTAATTTCCTTTCAGAAAATAATAACTGAAATATTTTAAAATTTTACAACACATGTGGGAAATAGTTTTTATAACACTGAAAAAATTAATAGTGTAAAGAGAAGACTTAGAAATACAAATTTATTTTTATCTTAAGAAGAAATTTATTTCGAATCATTTTTATGTGATAAATTATTTTTTCTACTATCAGAAACATATTGATATATAAATAAATTTTCTGGTCGCAATATTATCTTTAGAAAATAATTTTTATATTTTATTTCAATATTTTAAGTTTTTATAACGTGCGTGGGTAATAATTTTTTCTATACAGAAACAAAAATTATTAGTGGAACTTGAAAACTTAAAAATACAAATTGGTTTTTATCTTAAGAAAAAATTCAACTTTCCAAAAACTTTTATGTTATAAATTAATTTTTCTACTATCATATATGTTTATACCTCAATATTTTCTTCTGGTTGCAATATTTTCTTTAGAAAATAATGTTTACGTTTTATTTTAATATTTTAAGTTTTTACAAAATGCTTGGAAAATAATTTTTAAAATATTAAAAAAAAAAAAATGATAGGGGAACGAGAAAACTTAAAAATGCAAATTTATTTTTATCTTAAGAAAAAATGTATATTTCGAATCATTTTCTTGCGATAAATTAATTTTTTTACTATAAGAAATCTATTTATATGTAAATCAGATGTTTGGTAGCAACGTTATTTTTAGAAAATAATTTTTTATATTCTGTATATTCTTTATTCTGCGTTATTCTGAATTTGTATACATATAATTCATAGTCTAGTGCAAGGGTGGCCAATCCGCGGCCCGCCTTGAATATTTTTCCGGCCCTTGAGATTTATCACGCTTTTGCAAAATATATTTATTTTATAATAGCCAAAGTAGTGAAAACCATTGTATTAAAAATACTTTATGCATGCATCCGTATATTCAAATATTATATATCGAAATTATGAGAAAAAATTAACTTGGATTTTAAAATAATATTCTTGCGAATATATGAAAGATATTGTCTGTTTTATGTATGAGTTTACAGTTATGAGTTCGCAGAATAATTAAGTTATATTCTGCGAACTCATGAGGCGCAGGCATCTTGGAACATCTAATATAACAGGTTCTACATTTCACTGTAAGTGACTTCAGTGACGCAGTGGCCATCCCCATATACGCAAAGTTTATTGTTGATAGCACAACAAACCAGACTTTTAGTTGAAGTTGTTAGCGCTTTTGGTTCAATTTACACCTGCGAATCATTTTTCTCTGAAAGGAAATTGATCAAACACAAAACACTCTCAAACATAACGGATGCCAACCTGCAACACCCATTAAAATGCGCAAATATCTAAATTGAGATCGATTTGCAAAAGCTAATTGAACGAGTGCAGAAATAAATAACGCACTAGTAAAATAAATATTTTTTTAATGATTTCATTTTTTTATTTCGTTTATATTTATGTATATTTTATATTTAAATTTTAGTGTTATATAGTATATTTCATTGCAATGTGCGTTTAGTATCATTATTATTATATTATCTCTGCTTACATGTAAGAATAACAGTAAACACAAAAATAATAACTCATTATGTTTCAATTTTTCACTCCAACAAATGTCTATTGTGGGTCTAAATCCAATATGGAGATATATAATTTTATATGCAGACCGCTGAGTTATGATGCATTTCCAAAGTGGCCCGCAAGATAAAATCTAGCGATTTATATTAAATCTTATCTAGTTTACTTTAAAAATATTTCAAATAAACTGAAGTATTTATTCACCTAAATCTAAATAAAACTTTGAATATATTTTCCTTCTTTAACAATTGAATTCTCTGATATATTACTGAATATTGTTAAAAGTAACCTTGGTATGAAATATATCAACACGAAATCGGAAGTAGATTTTTATTTTCCTTTTTTTACAAAACCAATTCACGGAAACCATTCACATTCTAAATGGCATGCATTCACATATTCATGCCGCTATTCAAAGCTTTAGACTGATATATGTGAGCTGTCATGGTATGGTGCTATAATATGTTTTGCAATTCAGAATTAGAATGGATTTTCTGGTATTAGCACTTAAGTCAATATTGTTATACATCCACAGAGATATACACATTTTACGTATATCACCTTAAATTACAAAAATTTACATCAGTGGTCTATTTTGTAAGAATAAAAATGCAAGTAAAGCACAATATATGTACATAATATAATATACATACATAATATTCATAATAATATTTGTACACGTAAAATTTGGTACAAATTTACAACCCAAAAGGTTTTTGAAGAGAAAGAAAAAAAATATTTTTTTCTAAATATATTTATTAAAAATTTTTGAAAAGTATCATAGATATCAGTCTTGAAATTTTTACCATCGTTTTTAGAAATAAAGAAAATAATGTGTGACTTTGTAAAAATTGTGCGAAAATGTTTTTCAAGACAATTTTTCGATAATGGATTTTTCACATATATTTTTATAAAAAAAAAAAAAATATGAAATTCTTCGTCAGAAAAAATTTATTTAAGAATGTTTCTTCTAAAATAGAAAAAAAAATCAATTTTTATTTACTTCAGTAAAAATAACAACTAGTGTAAATTTCATATACCAAATTATGTCTTCAAATTGTATTTAATCAATGTTAGCGAAAAGAAATTTATCAAGTCTTAAAAATTATGAAATCAAAGATCTAAATCAAAAATTCTTTTTTATTTGATATTAAAAATTGTTTCCATAAATTGCGATAATTTCATTTTCAGAAGCTAAAAAATTTTTATGCCTTTTTTTAAAAATATAATTAAATTTATTATAAATTTAATAAAAATCATTATAAACTTAACTCCCATTGAACATACAAAAATTCATATCACACAGTCCAGTCACATTAATGTGACCACCACCTACTTTCAACGTCAACGTGAAATAACCAATCACAAAAGGCAGGTGGCAGAACATTGCAGTGGAGTGTATATAAAGGATGTCCTAGGGCATCGGAAAGCATTTCAATCGGTATGCATATTATTTCTATATATACGGTCCGCTCTGCCAAAGGTGGTTATTCAGGCTTTTGACAGGTGGTCAACTTAATGTGACTGGACTGTGTAGTTACAATAGCATTTTATTTAAATAATTAAGCTTAAAAATTACAGAAGTATATACTTCAGTAACAAAAACACAATATCTTTTAAGGTTACTTCTAGGCCCAGAGTGTATGTGCGTCAAAAATAATTCGACTCCTATAGTCCGACTTTGCTGTTATTGCTTTGAAAAGAAAACTTCATTTGTAATTTTATGTTCAGGTGAAACGATCAGTTGGCCTACAAACTCTCACCTGGAGAGGAAATAAATTTCGCGCATACTGCTTGTAGCAGAGTATCGGGTTTTCAGCTTTGAAGTGGAATCCTTCCTCGAACTTATAATTATGTGCCTTTAAATACTCTAGCCACTCTGCCATTCAAGCCCGAACAAAAAAAACTAATATTCTTACAATTAAAAGGAGAAAATAATCTTCTCTTAGATACCTTTATTGTTCAGAGAAAGATATTATAATCATTTGATTAAGTCGATAGAGAATTATGGGATTAAACTTTCATTACAAATAAAGTCAATCGAAACTGCCCAGGCATGATAAATATGAAGAAATCAGAATCCTTATCCGATACTTAATACTTCCAATCCTTATCCTATATATATCAGCAAAAATTTCGTTTCGTAGAAGCAGCGGAAGGAAATCTGCTAATCTTCAACTAACTGCATTTTAAATCCAGTCGTCTTACGATACTGACCTCGTCTTTTCGAAAGTCCTCTTAGAAATTCAAACCCAAAAGAAAAATGAGTCTTTGTGAGTAATCTCGTATCCGCCTTTGCGTCGAGCGTTAAGAGATAATGAACACAGTCCAGTGGAAGGGAATTAGGCAAATTAACTGCGCGTAAACTGCTTGCTCTTCTGGAATTCAATAAGTGATGCTATTCCAGACAACAGCAGATTAAGAAGAACGTCGATCTTCCGACTGTAAAACTTAATAAAAAATTCTTGAGTTAAGGATGAGCAAGGAAAGGGTGAATTTTAAACATGGACTTTCAACAGTGAAATCAAAAATGAGTAATGTATTGAATTATTATGCATTTACGGAAATGTTCTCCAAGACGATTCAAATGTGTCTCGGCAGAGTAGGAAGATTGCAAATCCTGTTAGTGTTCGAAATTGTAAGATGGAGATTCCATTTTTAAAGATTATTGCAAAAGACTCATATTCATTAGCTTTTCAGGGAATTGTATGAATTAGATTTATTACAGGAAATTTTGTGATATTTCATAACTTTTACTCACTTACTGAAGTCAGTTTTATTGCTCTCTTAATGCTAAGCAATCCATTATTTGCTGTAAATCAATATTCCTTAAACATAGCGCCTTAATAATTCAAGTTAAGTAATTTTATTCGCCAAACAATATGTAGTTCATTTTAGTACTCAGTTCGAGTGTTATAAAATTAATTACTACAACAATCAAATTAATTCATAAATTTACTAGAGCATTTTCTTCGTTTAATTAGAAAACATTACTTTATATAATAATTTTTTAGCTAACTGAATGAAATGGTAAACTTTGTTAATTATAAAGTTTTTGGTATAATTTCCTCTTAGTGCTTTTAGTGATACTGGTATATAAAATAATAGAAATTAATTTAATTTTAAGAAGACTTTTTGTGTTGTGAAATGTTTATTACATAATCTCTCAACGAAAAAAAATCATGGTATGATGGTCGTATAAACATTTTTTTTTTCTAATACAGCTGGCAAACACTTAGACAGTTGTCTTTTATGCCTTAAGGCAAGCCTTACCCAAGAGGTGCGTGTAGCTTAAAGATAAGCTACGAACGCGGAGTAATAATACCCCCGCAACCCTATACGATCATATTAGACCGGGATCTACAGTGGTCCTAAAGTGGATTCCGTACCACTACAAATATCCTTAGCATCGCCGGGACAACAACCCGAAACCTGTGGTACCAAGCGCCAGAGCTCTAGCTACTCGACCATCCAGGCCCACTTTTATAAACATTATCCGAAATAATTGTAAATATTGCAATGTCAATACGTAAATGTCGACTATGTTCATGCGGATTGAATATAAGTCGACATTCTTTTACAGTAATTATGGAAAATATACAAGGATAAAATATGTTTTGATTTTCCGAAGTTTTTTATAGTAATTTTTACAAGAATTTAAAAAATGGGTAATTGGTTTCTTTATCGGTTTTAATAATAAAAAACAGAGATTTGAGGAAATACTTTTAAAGCCAAATTGTACCATCAATACAAACATTTAAAATCCAAACCACGGAAATAAAAATGTTGGTTAAATTTACTACTTTTCCTTATTTGATTAGCATTTCGTTAAATATAATTTTAATAAAAAGACATTATATAATTTGCCTTATATACTTATATATTAAAAAGGTATTGATACAGTCTTACTTAAAATATTAAATTATTAATCAGCTTTTGTAATTATAAAACATAAAATTTTTTAATATTTTAATGTAACTATACGATTAGATAAAGATAAAAAAAATGAATTTTCTATTTTTAAGCTAGCTAGTTAACATAGAAATTAAAATAGCTAGTTAGCCATACTTGAATATTTTTTAACATATCTACTATTTATTTTGTTATCCGTGTTATGAAGATGTGTTTGAAATTTCAGAAAGAATATCAATGCATTACTGGTTATTATTTTTTTATCAGAATTATGTATTCCTTTTTGTAATATATAGTGTTAATCAATTCTAATCTACTTTGTCCCTGTGCATATTTTCTTTTGCAAATTAACAAACAACTGTTAGGTTTGTTACTTTAATATTTTTATTATTTCAATTGATTTGCCTCAATATTTGATGTTTACTTAGTTTTCCAATATTTGTTCTGTAGGGGATTTTTTAATAATTGTTAGCATATGATGATAGCTTCTTTGCTTTCAACCAAGCCAATAATCAAAAAATATGAGTAAAAAGACTTCATTCTTTAAATAATTCAATTTCCATTGACATTATGTAAAAGTTACAGAAAAAAATTTGAAAAGATCTGACATTATACACAAAAAAAAAAATGAAATTAGATTAAGAATGGTTCAAAATGAACTAGATACACATATTCTTATTTATTTCATCTCACACTCTTTTCTAAAGGAAAAACACTTTTAATTTTGAATATTTGATATGCATTAGACCATAAAAAAAATAATATTTACGAATACAAATCCCAAAGCGTCATAATCAATTAATTCACTTTATGCTAAAGATGAAACAGAATCTGAATGTCCATTATCGAAAAACGAACCTAGGATTCATTTTTGGAAAAGATGCATTTAAAAAAAAAAAAAAAAAAAAAAAAAAAAAAAACAGTCTCCTTGCACCTCAAGGTGTGCTAATTTTAGATACATTTCACAAACTTCTGTGGCAGCAGTACGTATTCTCATCGATTAAATTACGATCTTTCATCTCCATCGTTGCGTGAAAGCTAAAAATGTAATCCTTTGCCGCTAAGGTCTTAATTCGAGAAGAAGACATCTCCCTATCCTTTTAAGGTCATTTAAAAAGAAAACGGCCTCCAATCAAAAGCTGTTTCCGATGGAGCTAGGGAAAGAATCTCATACAAAAGAAAAGCCCCGAATATGTCGATAATAAAGGTCGATCTTTAGGAGTGTATTTTTGTTTCATTTCCCTCTTGGACAATTTTAGAGAGTTTGCGAAATGGGTCTGCTTTAATCTATCGATTTTCCCTTTTCGCTTTTCTAAGTAATCGGAGCCGAATCGAATAAGAGGAGGTGGTGAAAGCAAAAATTTATAAGAAAAGGAAAGGAAGAATTTTCCCCCCTTTTTTTTTTTTTTTTTTTTTTTTTGGTGGGCTGGGAAAGAGAACGAGTTGTGGTTCAATCTCTTTTCATCCCATGATGTGATGTGGTAGGACTTTGGGCTTCTTAAGAGAGGTTGGTTTAAGATAAAGGATTTATTCCTCCAGCTCCGAAAGTGCGTTTCCTGCAATTTCCGCCTTTTCGGGTTGAAATGTCAGTAAATTCTGATCGTGAAACTCGGAGAAAATTGCCTTTTATTGAAATGGGTTGGTCGCTTTCAAAGATGGGTTTTCAAAAATTGCGTACATATATATGACATCATGTTGGAAGATACTTTCCCATAATGTATATGCCTCTAGTATTTTTAAATTATGATAAATATGAGAAAACATAATGTGGTTTCATGTAATGTTGTTTGAATGAAAACTGTTTAAAAATTTATGCATTAAATAGTTTTGTAGTATAAATGCAACTCTCGAAAGATTGTTTTCTCATTATGTGGGGTTTAACTGCATTCAGTTATGTGCATTTTGGAAATGTCTGAATTAATTGAGCAAAGAACTTGTATTATATTTTTTTTGCGGAAACGTATAGAATGTTACAGAAGGCATTCGGTGAGCAATCCCATATCGGAAAGAAATGTTTAGACGTGGTATAAACAATTCAAAAAAGGCAGAGAACGCATTGAAGACGAAGAAACCTCGGTCTATCATCGGGTCTACGATCAACCTGAACCGATGAAGCTCAAGTACAAAAAATTAAAGATTTGTTGCTTGCAAACAGTCGATTTAAAATTAGAGATCTTGCTGATGATATTAGAATTTCAAAAGGATCGATCAATTCCGTTTTGGCCTCAAACGCGTCAAATCTCGATTATTATCGAAAACACTGAGTGTGTACGTTTCCGCAAACAAAATGTAATGCAAGTTCTTTGCTCAATTAATTCAGACATCTCAAAAATCGTCGTAATCAGTTCTAGCATCTCACAACGCAAACGTAACTCAAACACTGATGAATATTTTTACATCAAATTTCGCATAGATGTCAAGGACAGTGGCAGCAACCTAAAAAAAATTAAAGTCCATAAACTTCGGAAATTTTAAATTGAAAATTGGTCTTACTTTTGGGACACTGTAGTAGATGTTAATACAGCTAGTTAGCCGTGTTTGAATATTTGTTAACATAGCTAATTCTTGGTAATTTTAAGGTTCGTAATTAATATTGTCGTGTAGCTTTAGAATCAAAATATGCAAAATACATTATTATTACGTACATTGTTATTGCATGAGGATGAAGTGTACGATGAAAATAATAATTAGGACATAAATACTGAAAGGTTAAGAAGCCCTGTAACAGTGAATGAAAACCGAATGTAGGTAAAGCCCAAAACATAAGAAAAAAAAATAATTGAAAAGTTATATTTACGCTGCAAAACTGTTTAATATATACATTATTAAATAGTTTTCATTCAAACAACATTAAAACAGCACTATAGGAAACAACAATATGTCTTCACATACGTATTAAATTTAAAAATTGATACATATACATAATAGAAATGCATCTTCCAGCATGATGTCATATATGTGTACAAGACTTTTTTAAAACCTATCTCTGAAGCGGTTAATCCATTTCAATAAAAGGCAATTTTCTCGACGTTTCGTAAGAACATTACCAATACATTTTCAACATCATTAAATATGTTTATTCTTGATAAAGTATACGGCTGCATTTAATATTGAAGTGTAGCTTTAGCTTCAAAATATTCAAAATACATTATTATTGTGTACATTGCAATTGTATCAGAAAGAAGTGTGTGATGGAAATTATAACTGAAAATTAAATCTCAAATACTGAAAGGTTCAGAAACGCTGTAATAGTGAATGAAAACCTAAGGAAGATAAAGCAAACATAATGATAATAAAAAATCATTGGAAAGTTGCATTTACACAAGATTTTTTAATATATAAATTATTAAACAATTTTCATTCAAACAACATTAGAACAGCATTATAAGAAACAACATTAGGGTTGCTGATATGTATCATAATTTAAAAACAGATACATAGATTATGGAAATGTATCTTCCAACATGATGTCATATGTATGTACGAAATTTATGAAATCCCATCTTTGAAAGCGAATAACCCATTTCAATAAAATGCAATTTTCTCCAGTTTCATGGGCAGAATTTACTGATATTTCACCCGAAAAGGCGGAAATTGCAGGAAATGCACTTTCGGACCTAGAGGAATAAATCCTTTATCTTAAACCAGCCACTCCGAGAAGCCCAAAATCCCACCACATCACATCAAGGGATGAAAAGAAAGTGAACCGCAAGTCGTTCTCTTTCTCAGCCAGAAAAAAAGAAAGAAAAAAAAGCTTTCTTCTTTTCTTTTCTTATAAATTTTTGCTTTCACCACCTCCTCTTATTCGATTCGGCCCGATTACTTAGAAAGGCGAAAAAGGGAAAATCGATAGATTAAAGCAGACCCATTTCGCAAACTGTCTAAAATTGTCCAAGGGGGAAATGAAACAAAAATACACTCCTAAAGATCGACCTTTATTATCGACATATTCGCGGCTTACTTTTGTATGAGATTATTTCCCTTGCTCCATCGGAAACAGCTTTTGATTGGAGGTCGTTTTCTTTTTAAATGACCTTAATAGGATGGGGAGATGTCTTCTTCTCGAATTAAGACCTTAGCGGCAAAGGACTACATTTTTAGCTTTCACGCAACGATGGAGATGAAAGATCGTAATTTAATCGATGAGAATCCGTACTGCTGCCATAGAATTTTGAGAAATATATCTAAAATGAGCACACCTTAAAGAACATGGCGACTGGTTTGTTATTTTTTAAATGCATCTTTTTCAAAAAATGAATCCCAAGTTCGTTTTTCGATAATGGACGTTCATATTCAGTGTCATCTTTTGAATGAATTAATTATGACTCTTTGGGATTTGTATTCGTAAATATTCTTTTTTAATGGAGATCAAATATCAAATATCCAAACTTAAAATTTGTTTTTTATTTTAAAAAGAGTGGGAGATGTAATATATAAGAATATGAGTATCCAGTTCATTTAGAACCATTCTCAATCTGATGTCGGAGTTTTTGTGCATAATATCAAATCTTTTGAATTTTTTTCTTTGTAACTTTACATAATGTCAATGTAAATTGAATTAGTTGAAGAATAACGTCTTTTTACTATTTTTATTATTGGCTTGGTTGAAAGAAAAGAAACTACCTAATTAGTTACTAATTATTTAAAAATTCTCTACAGAACATATATTGGAAAACTAAGTAAACTCAATTGAAACACTGCAGAAATAAGGCGCAAATCAATTAAAATAATGCAAAAATTAAAGTAGCAATCCTAAGAGTTGCTTACTAATCTTCCAAAGAAAATATCAAACAACATTAATATTGTCGTGTAGCTTTAGCTTCGAAATATTTAAAATACATTATTATTGTGTACATTGTAATTGTATCAGAAGGAAGTGTGTGATGGAAATTATAACTGAAAATTAAATCGAAATACTGAAAGGTTGAGAAACGCTGTATTAGTGAATGAAAACCAAAGGAAGATAAAGAAACATAATGATAATAAAAAATCATTGGAAGGTTGCATTTGCACAAATTTTTTTAATATATAAATTATTAAACAATTTTCATTCAAACAACATTAGAACAGTATTATAAAAAACAACATTAGGGTTTCTGATATGTATCATAATTTAAAAATATATATGTAAATTATGGAAATGTATCTTCCAACATGTTGTCTATATGTGTGCAATTTTTGAAAATCCATCTTGGAAAGCGACAAACCCATTTCAATAAAAGGCAATTTTCTCCGAGTTTCACGGGCAGAATTTAGTGATATTTCACCCGAAAAGGCGGAAATTGCGGGAAATGCACTTTCGGAGCTGGTGGAATAAATCCTTTATCTTAAACCAACCTCTTTTAAGAAGCCCGAAATCCCACCACATCACATCAAGGGATGAAAAGAGAGTGAACCACAACTCGTTCTCTTTCCCAGTTCCAAAAAGAAAAAAAAAATATTTTCTTTTTCTTTTCTTATAAATTTTTGCTTTCACCACCTCCTCTTATTCGATTCGGCAGGATTACTTAGAAGAGCGAATAGGAAAAATCGATAGATTAAAGCAGACCCATTTCGCAAACACTCTAAAATTGTCCAAGGGGGAAATGAAACAAAAATACACTCCTAAAGATCGACATTTACTATCGATATATTCGGGGCTTTCTTTTGTATGAGATTCTTTCCCTGGCTCCATCGGAAACAGCTTTTGATTGGAGGCCGTTTTCTTTTTAAATGACCTTAAAAGGATGGGGAAATGTCTTCTTCTCGAATTAAGACCTTAAGGTTAAAGGATTACATTTTTAGCTTTCACGCAACGATAGAGATGAAAGATCGTAATTTAATCGATGAGAATCTGTACTGCTGCCACAAAAATTTTGTGAAATGTATCTAAAATTAGAACACCTTCATGAGCATGGCGACTGATTTGTTATTTTTGGATATCAAATATCAAAATTAAAGGCATTTTCTCCTTCTTTCTGGAAAGACTGTGAAATGGAATAAATAAGAATGTGAGTATCTATTCTATTTTGAACCACACTTAATCTAATCTCGGAGTTTTTGTGCATAATGTGAGATATTTCAAATTTTTCGTTGTAACTTTACATAATGTCAATAGAAATTAAATTAGTTGAAAAATGACGTCTTTTTATTCTTTTTTATTATTGGCTTGATTGAAAGAAAATAAACTACCATAATGTGTTAACAATTATTTAAAAAGCCCCTACAGAACAAATATTGGAAAACTAAGTAGACATCAAAAGAAATAATGCACAAATCAATTAAAATAATGCAAAAATTAAAGCAGCAAACCTCTGAATTGTTTATTAATCATTCAAAAGAAAATAGGCATAGAGGTAAAATAGATCGAAGAAAAAATCGATAGATTAAAGCAGACCCATTTATTAACTGCATTAGTGAATGAAACCCGAATGCAAATAAAGTCACCATAATAATAATAAAAAAAAAATCATTGACAGTTGCATTTACACAGCTGTTACAAAAATGTTTAATATATAAATTAGTAAACAGTTTTCATTCGAACAACATTATGTTTTCTCAAACATATCATAATTTAAAAAAGGACATATACATTATGGAAATGTATTTTCCAACATGATGTCGGTCACATGTACGAAATTTTTGAAAACCCATCTTTAAAAGCGACTAACCCATTTCAATAAAAAGCAATTTTCTACGAGTTTCCAGGGTAGAATTTACTGATATTTCACCCGAAAATGCGGAAATTGCAGGAAATGCACTTTCGGAGCTGGAGGAATAAATCCTTTTTCTTAAAACAACCTCTCTTAAGAAGCCCTAAATCCCACCACATCACATCAAGGGATGAAAAGAGAGTGAACCGCAACTCGTTCTCTTTCCCAGCTAGAAAAAAAAAAAAAAAAAACTTTTTCTTTTCTTTTCTTATAAATTTTTGCTTTCACCACCTCCTTTTATTCGATTCGGCCCGATTACTCAGAAAAGCGAAAAGGAAAAATCGATAGATTAAAGCAGACCCATTTCGCAAACTCTCTAAAATTGTCCAAGGGGGAAATGAAACAAAAATACACTCCTCAACATCGACCTTTATTATCGACATATTCGGGGCTTTTCTTTTGTAAGATATTCTTTCCCGAGCTCCATCGGAAACAGCTTTTGATTGGAGGCCGTTTTCTTTTTAAGTGACCTTAACAGGATAGGGAGATGTCTTTTCTTTTTCTTCTTGAATTAAGGCCTTAGCGGCAGAGGAATACATTTTTAGCTTTCACGCAACGATGGAGATGAAAGATCGTAATTTAATCGATGAGAATCCGTCTGCTGCCATAGAAGTTTGTGAAATGTATCTAAAATTAGCCCACCTTTTAGGAACAAGGCGACTGTTTTTTTTTTTTTTTTTAAATGCATCTTTTTCAAAAAGTGAATCCTAGGTTCGTTTTTCGATAATGGACATTCAGGTTTAAATTCATCTTCTGCATAAAATGAATTAATTGACAATGACGCATTGGGATTTGTATGTAAACATTTTTTTTTATACATATAATGGATTTTTTCCAACTGACATCCCAAATTAAAAGTATTTTTTCCCTTTAGAAAAGATTGTTACATGAAATAATTAAGAATATGAGTATCTAGTTAGTTTTCTCATATTTTTTTTTATGTATAATGTCAGATCTTTTCAAATTTCTCTTTGTAACTTTACAGCATGCCAATGGAAATTGAATTAAAGAAGGAAGTCTTTTCCGCTTTTCGATTATTTGCTAGGTTGAAAGCAAAGACACTATCATCATATGCAAACAATTTTTAAAGCAACCCCTACAGAATAGATATTGGAAAACTAAGTATGCATCAAATATTGAGACAAATCAATTTAAAAAGTGAAAAAATTAAAGTAGCAAACCTAAGAGTTGCTTACTAATCTTTCAAAAGAAAATATGCATACAGGTAAAATAAATTGGAATTGATTAGCATTATTTATATTTCAAAAAGGAGTACATAATTCTAGAAAAAATTATTAATTAGTAATGCATTGATATTCTTTCTGAAATTTAAAACACAGCTTCATAACACGGTTAACAAAATAAATTAACTAACTATGTTAACAAATATTCAAACACGTCTAACTAGCTATATAAATTTCTATATTATCTAGGGAGCTTAAAAATAGAAAATTCATTATTTTTATCTTTATCTAATCGTATAGTTACATTAAAATATTTTTATTTTTTATGTTTTATAATTACTAAAGCTATTTTTAATGGCCTTAAAAGGATAGGTAAATGTCTTCTGTTCTTCTCATTTATATTAGAAAAAGAAGTGCAGAATTCTCGAAAAAATTAATAATCAGTAACGAGTTGATATTCTTTCTGAACAAACTGAAAGTTGATATTCTTTCTTCAAACACAGCTTCGGTTAACAAATAAATTAACTAGCTATGTTAACAAATATTCAAACACGGTTAACTAGCTATATTAATTTCTATGTTGACTAGCAAGCTTAAAAATTGTAAGATGCATTATTTTTATCTTTATCTAATCGTATAGTTACATTAAAATATTTTTATTTTTCATACTTTATAGCTTAAAAGCTGATCAATAATTTAATATTTTAAGTAAGATTGTATCAAAGTATATAATGCATTTTTATTAAAATTATATTTAACATATTACTAATCAAGTAGGGAAATAAAACAAATTTAAACAACATTTTTTTTATTTTTTATTTTTCTGGCTTAGATTTTAAAATTTGTATTGATGGCATAATTTAGCTTACAATATATTTCTTCAACAAATTACTAATTAAGGAGGCAAAAGTAGTAAATTTATTTATTATATATATTTTTTTTTATTTCTGCGCCGTAGATTTTAAACTTTTGTGTTGATTGTACAATTTAGCTTAAAATATATTTCTTCAAATAACTAATTTTTGTTATTAAAATCAATAAAGAGGCTGGTAATCCAGTTTTTAAATTTTTGATAATAATTAATGTAACAAATTTTATATAACCGAAATATATCTTATCCTTGTATATTTTCCGTAATTACTGTTAAACTATTTCAACTTATATTTAATCGACATAAACTTAGTCGTCATTTACGCATCGACGTTGCAATATTTACAATTACTTTGAATAATGTGTTATAAAAATTAGTATACCGTGAATTAATTTTGGATTTTTTGGTTCAGAGATGATGTAAAAAAAAATTCCCAACACATAAAATTTCTGAAAATTAAATTAGTTTTTGTTATTTTATATGCAAATATCGCTAAAAAGGATTATAAGGAAATTATACCAAAAACTTTATATTCCCTAAAGTTTACTATTTTATCCAGTTAGCAGAAAAATTATAATATAAAGTTTTGTTTATTAATTAAACGAAACAAATGCTCTAGTAAATTTATGAATTAATTTATTAGTTGTAGTAATTAATTCTATAACAGTACTAAATTAACTATATATTGTCTAGCGAATAAAATTATTTAACTTGAACTATTAAGAAGTTATGTTTAAGGAATATTGATTTAAAGCAAATAATGAATTGCTTAACATTAAGAGAGCAATAAAACTGACTTCAGTAAGCGAGTGAAGTTTGAAATATCACAAATCTTTCCTGTAATAAAGCTAATAAATGCAATTCTTGAGAAGTTAATGAATATGAGTCTTTTGCAATAATCTTTCAAATAGAATCTTCGTTATTCTTCCGAGACACATTTGAACTGGCTTGGAGCACATTTCCATAAATGCATAATAATTTACTACATTACCCATTTTTGTATTCTCTGTTGAGACTCCATGTTTAAAATTCACCCTTTCCTTGCTCATCCTTAAATCGAGAATTTTTTATTAAGTTTTGCATTCGGAAGATCGGCGTTCTTCTTAATCTGCTGTTGTCTAGAATAACATTACTTATTGAATTCCTGGAGAGCAAGCAGTTTACGCGCAGTTAATTTGCCTAATTCCCTTCCACTGGACTGTGTTCATTAACTCTTAACGCCCGACGCAAAGGCGGATACGAGATTACTCACGAAGACTCATTTTTCTTTCGCGTCGGAATTTCTAAGAGGACTTTTGAAAAATCGAGATCTTACATACATAAGGCGACTGGATTTAAAATGCAGTTAGTTGAAGATTAGCGGATTTTCTTCCGCTGCTGCTGAACGAAATTTATGCTGATTTGCATTTTAATTTTTATTCCTGAAATTTCAGATAAGGATTCTGATTTCTTCACGTTTATCATGCTTGGTGTAGGTCAATGCTGTATCGATTGACTTTCTCTGTATTGAAAGTTAAATAATCCTCTATCGACTAAGTCAAATGATTTTAAGTTATTTCTCTAAAGAATAAAGTCATCTAAGGGATGATTAAAGATTTTTTTAGATTAGTTTTTGTAATAGGTTAGTAACTGCTGAAAATGTAGAATATATAGAACTGTTTAATAAAGAACTGTATATATATTGATATATATATATATATATATATATATATATATATTTATAGAACTGTTTAATAATGACTATAAAAAGTTTCGTGAAATCAAAGTATAATTTATCCTTGTATATTTTTGACAATAATTGTAATAAAATGGTTACTTCTATTTATTCGACATTTAGATATCAATAGCACTAATATTTACAATTACTTCGAATAATGTGTTTTAAAAACTAGCATACCATGAATTATATTTATTTTTCTTTCAGAGATTATGTTAAAACAATTTCACAACAAATAAAATTTCTGAAAATTACATCAGTTTTTATTTTTTATATGTCAATATCCCTAAAAGGATTATGAGGAAATTATATCAAAAATATATAATCAATAAAGTTTACTATTTCACTCATTTAGCTGAAAAATTAATGTATAAAATTGTTTTCTAACTAAGCGAAGAAAATGCTCAGTAAATTTAGGAATTAATTTATCTGTAGTAATTGATTTTATAACACTTGATTGACTACTAAAATTAACTATATATTGTTTAGCTAATAAAAATATTTACTTGTACTATTAAAACGTAATGTTTAAGGAATATTGATTTTTAGCAAATAATGAAGTCAGTGACTGACTTCAGTAAGTGAGTAAAGTTTGAAATATCACAAATATTTCCAGCAATGAAGCTAATTCATACAATTCATTGAAAAGTTAATGAATATGAGTCTTTTGCAATAACCTTTAAAAATGGAATCGCCATCTTACAATTTCGAACACTAGCAAGATCCGCAATTTTCCTACTCTGCCGAGATACATATGAACCGGCTTAGAGCACATTTTCATAAATGCATAATAATTTACTACATTACTCATTTTTGTCTTCACTGTTGAGAGTCCATGTTTAAAATTCACCCTTTACATGCTCATCCTTAAGTCGAGAATTTTTTATTACGTTTTACAGTCGGAAGATTGGCGTTCTTCTTCATCTGCTGTTGTCTAGCATAACATCACTTATTGAATTCCTGGAGAGCAAGCAGTTTACGCGTAGTTAATTTGCCTAATTCCCTTCCACTGGACTGTGTTCATTAACTCTTAACGCTGACGCGAAGGCGGATACGAAATTTCTCACGAGGACTCATTTTTCTTTTGGACTGGAATTTCTAAGAGGACTTTTGAAAGATCAGTATCGTAAGGCGACTGGATTTAAAATGCAGTTAGTTGAAGATTAGCAGATTTCCTTCCGCTGCCGTGAAACGAAATTTTTGCTGATTTGCAGTTTAATTTTTTTCTTGAAGTTCCAGATAAGGATTCTGATTTATTCATGTTTATCATGCTTGGTGTAGGTCAAGGCTGTTTCGATTGACTTTATCTGTATTGGAAGTTAAATCCCATGATCATCTATCCATATAATCAAATGATTTTAAGATCTTTCTCTGAACAATAAAGGTATCTAAGAGAAGATTATTTTCTTCTGCGAACACATGAAGCACGGGCATTTTGGAACATCTAATATAACAGGCTCTATATTTCACTTTAAGTGATCTCAGTAACACAGTGACCACCCCTAGATACGCACAGTTGATTGTTGATAGCAGAGCAAACCAGACTCTTAATTGATTTTGTTTACGAAAATAATATTGACCGAACTCAAAACACGCTCAAACATAACGGACGCTAAACTGCAACACCTATTACGATGTGCAATTACTCTAATTGAGATCGACTTTCAAAACTAATTGAAAGAGTGGATAAAAAAAAACATCGCACTAGTAAAATAAATATTTTTTAATGATTTAATTTTTTTATTTCGTTTATATATATGTATTTTTTACATTTAATTTGTAGTGTTATATAATATATTTCTTTACAATGTGCGTTTAGTAACATTATTATTATAACATCTATATTTACATGTAAGAATAACAATAAACATAATAATAATAACTCATTATGTTTCAATTTTTTCACTCCAAAAAATGTCTATTGTGGGTCTAAAATCTAATATGGGAATATATAATTTTATATTCGGCCCGCGGAGTTATGATGCATTTCCAAAGTGGCCCGCATGATCATTTGGGTTGGCCACCCTTAGTCTAGCGATTTATCTTTAATTTCATTTAGTTTACTTTAAAAATATTTCAAATAAACCGAAATATTTATTCACCTAAATCTAAATAAAACTTTGAATATATTTTCTTCTTTAACAATTGAATTTTCTGATATATTGCTGAATATTGCTAAAGTAACCTTGGTATGAAATATATCAACACGGAATCGGATGTAGATTTTTATCTTCCTTTATTTACAAAACCAATTCACGGAAACCATTCACATTGTAAATGGCATGCATTCACATATTCATGCCGCTATTCAAAGCTTTAGACTGATATATGTGAGTTGTCATGATATGGTGCTATGATATGTTTTGCAATTCAGAATTAGAATTTATTTTCTGGTATTAGCACATAAGTCAATATTATATACATCCACAGAGCTATAAACATTTTACGTATATCACATTAAATTACAAAAAATTGCATCAGTGGCCTATTTTGTAAGAATCACAATACAAGTACAATATATCTTCGTAATATAATATATATACATAATATCCATAATATTATTTGTGCAGGTAAAGGTTAGTAAAATTTGGAACCCAAAAGGTTTTTGAAGAACAAGAAAATTTTTTTTTCTAATTATATTTATTAAAAATTTTTGAAAAGTATCATAGATATCTAACTTGAAATTTTTATCATGAATTTTAAAAATAAAGAAAATATTGTATGCCTTTGTAAAAATTGTGTGAAAATGTCTTTCAAAAAAATTTTTTGATAATGTATTTTTCACGTATATTTCATGGAAAATATATGATATTCTTTAACAGAAGCTAAAAATATTTGAGAACTTTATTTTTTCTAAAATAGAAAAAATACATTTTTATTTAAGTAGCAATAACAAATAATACAAATTTCATATATCAATTTACAATTTCAATAATTTTTTTTTGATAATTTGTACGGTTTGTAATTAAAGTTGTGGGCTAAAATATTCAAAATGCATTATTATTGTGTACATTATTATTCCATAAGAAGAAGCGCACGATAAATGAAAATTAAGTCACAAATACTGAAATATTGAGAAACGCTGTATTAGCTATTGAAAACCAACTGTAACTAAAGCCAACTTAATAAAAAAAATTGAAAAGTTGCATTTACCCAAAATTGTTTAATATGCAAATTATTAAACAGTTTTCCTTCAAACAACATTATATGAACAACATTATGTTTTTTCATACGAATCATAATTTTAAAATAGATACATAAACATTATGGAACTGTATCTTCCAACAGGATGTCCGTTATATGTACGCAATTTTTGAAAACCCATCTTTGAAAGCGACTAACCCATTTCAATAAAAGGCAATTTTCTCCGAGTTTCACGGGCAGAATTTACTGACATTTCAACCGAAAAGGCGGAAATTGCAGCAAATGCACTTTCGGAGCTGCAGGAATAAATCATTTATCTTAAACCAACCTCTCTTAAGAAGCCCAAATTCCCACCACATCACATCAAGGGTTGAACCGCAAGAATGAACCGCAACTCGTTCTCTTTCCCAGTTCCAAAAAGAAAAAAAAAAAAACTTTTTTTATTTTTCTTTTCTTATAAACTTTCTGCTTTCACCACCTCCACTTATTCGATTCGGCCCGATTACTTAGAAAAGCGAAAAGGAAAATCGATAGAATAAAGTAGACCCATTTCGCAAACTCTCTAAAATTGTCCAAGGGGGAAATGAAACAAAAATACACTCCTCAAGATCGACCTTTATTATCGACATATTCGGGGCTTTTCTTTTGTACGAGATTCTTTCCTTGCTCCATCGGAAACAGCTTTTGATTGAGGCCGTTTTCTTTTTAAATGACCTTAAAAGGAGAGGCAGATGTCTTCTTCTCGACTTAAGACCTTAGCGGCAAAGGATTGCATTTTTAGCTTTCCGCAACGATGGAGATGAAAGATCGTAATTTAATCGATGAGAATTCGTACTGCTGCCTCAGAATTTTGTGAAATGTATCTAAAATTAGCTCACCTTCAAGAACATGGCGACTGGTTTGTTATTTTTAAATGCATCTTTTTCAAAAAATGAATCCTAGGTTCGTTTTTCTATAATGGACATTCAGATTCAATTTCATCTTCTGAATTAATTGATTATGACACATTAGGATTTGTATTCGTAAATATCCTTTTTTTAATGGTCCATTGGATATCAAATATCAAAATTAAAAGCATTTTATTTTTCTTTTAGGAAAGATTGTGCGATGGAATAAATAAGAATGTGAGTATCTATATGATTTTGAACCACTCTTAATTTAATCTCGGAGTTTTTGTGCATAGTGTCAGATTTTTTCAAACTTTTCTTTCTAACTTTACATAATGTCAATGGAAATTGAATTAGTTGAAGAATGGCGTCTTTTTACTCTTTTTTATTATTGACTTGGTCGAATGAAAAGAAATTACCATAATGTGTTTACAATTATTATAAGAGCCCCTACAGAACAAATATTGGAAAACTAAGTAGACATCAAAAAATAATGCAAAGATAATGTACAAATTAATTAAAATAATGCAAATATTGAAGTAGCAAACATCTCAGTTGTTTATTAATCATTCAAAAGAAAACATGCACAGAAGTAAAATAGATCGAAGGAAAAATCGATCGATTAAATCAGACCCGTTTATTAGCTGTATTACTGAATGAAACCCGAATGTAGATAATTCCCACACATTGAGAAATAAAATAATTGAAACGTTACATTTACATGGCAAAACTGTTTAATATATAAATTATTAAACAGTTTTCATTCAAACAAAATTAAGCTTTCTGAAACGTATCGTAATTTTAAATCGATACTTATACTTTATGGAGATGTATCATCCAACATGATGTCGCTTATATGTACGCAATTTTTGAAAACTCATCTTTGAAAAGCGACTAACCCATTTCAATAAAAGGCAATTTTCTCCGAGTTTCACGGGCAGAATTTACTGATATTTCACCCGAAAAGGCGGAAATTGCAGGAAATGCACTTTCGGAGCTGGAGAAATAAATCCTTTATCTTAAACCAACCTCTCTGAAGAAGCCCAAAATCCCACCACATCACATCAAGGGATGAAAAGAGAGTGAACCGCAACTCGTTCTCTTTCCCAGCCAGAAAAGAATGAAAACCATTTTTCTTTTTCTTTTCTTATAAATTTTTGTTTTCACCACCTCCTCTTATTCGATTCGGCCCGATTACTTAGAAAAGCGAAAAGGGAAAATCGATAGATTAAAGCAGACCCATTTCGCAAACTCTCTAAAATTGTCCAAGGGGGAAATGAAACAAAAATACACTTCCAAAGAACGACCTTTATTATCGACATATTCGGGGCTTTCTTTAGTACGAGATTCTTTCCGTAACTCCATCGGAAACAGCTTTTGATCGGAGGCCGTTTTCTTTTTAAATTACCTTAAAAGGATAGGGAGATGTCTTCTTCTCAAATTAAGACCTTAGCGGCAAAGGATTACATTTTTAGCTTTCACGCAACGTTGGAGATGAAAGATCGTAATTTAATCGATCAGAATCAGTACTGCTGCCACAGAATTTTGTGAAATGTATCTAAAGTTAGCACACCTTGAGAAACAAGGCGACTGGGTTGTTGTTTTTTTAATGCATCTTTTTCAAAAAATAAATCTTAGGTTCGTTTTTCCATAATGGACGTTCAGATTCAGTTTCATTTTCTGAATTAATTGATTATGACGCATTGAGGTTTGTATTCATAAATATTGTTTTTTTTCTGGTCTAATGGATATCAAATATCGAAAATTAAAAGTATTTTTTTTTCTGTTAGGAAAGATTTTGAGATGGAATAAATCAGAATGTGTGTATCTATTTTATTTTGAACCATTCTTTATCTAATTTCGCACTGTTTATTCATAATGTCAGATCTTTTCAAATTTTCGTTGCAACTTTAGATAATGTCAATAGAAATTAAATTATTTGCAGAATGACGTCTTTTTATTATTTTTTATTATTGGCTTGGTTAAAAAAAAAAAGAAATTACTATCATATATTAACAATTATTTAAAAAGCCCCTACTGATCAAATATTGGAAAATTAAGTAAACATCAAATGCAATAATGCACATATCAGTTAAAATAATGCAAAAATTAAAGTAGCAAGCCTCTCAGCTGTATATTAATCCTTCAAATGAAAATATGCACAGAAGCAAAATAGATTTAAAGAAAAACCGATAGATTAAAGCAGACCCATTTATTAACTGTACTCAGGAATGAAACCCTAATGTAAATAAAGCCAACATAATGATAAAAAAATCATTGCAGGTTGCATTTACACAGCTGTTACAAAACTGTTTAACATATAAATTATTATACAGTTTTCATTGAAAAAACTTTATGTTTTCACATACGTATCATAATTAAAAAATAGATACATATACATTATGGAATGTATCTTCCAACATGATGTCGTCTATATGTACTCAATTTTTGAAAACCCATATCTGAAAGCGACTAACCCATTTCAATAAAAGGCGATTTTCAACGAGTTTCATGGGCAGTATTTACTGATATTTCACCCGAAAAGGCGGAAATTGCAGGAAATGCACTTTCGGACCTAGAGGAATAAATCCTTTATCTTAAACCAGCCATTCCTAGAAGCCCAAAATCCCACCACATCACATCAAGGGATGAAAAGAAAGTGAACCGCAAGTCGTTCTCTTTCCCATCCAGAAAAAAAGAAAGAAAAAAAAGCTTTCTTCTTTTCTTTTCTTATAAATTTTTGCTTTCACCACCTCCTCTTATTCGATTCGGCCCGATTACTCGGAAAAGCGAAAAGGAAAAATCGATAGATTAAAGCAGACCCATTTCCCAAGCTCTCTAAAATTGTCCAAGGGGGAAATGAAACCAAAATACACTCCTTAAGATCGACCTTTATTATCGACATATTCGGGGCTTTCTTTTGTATAAGATTCTTTCCCTTCCTCCATCGGAAACAGCTTTTGATTGGAGGCCGTTTTCTTTTTAAATGACCTTAAAAGGATGGGGAGATGTCTTCTTCTCGAATTAAGACCTTAGCGGCAAAGGATTGCATTTTTAGCTTTCACGCAACGATGGAGATGAAAGATCGTAATTTAATCGATGAGAATCTGTACTGCTGCCACAGAATTTTGTGAAATGTATCTAAAATTAGAACACCTTGAGGAACAAAGCGACTGGTTGTTATTTTTTTTAAATGCATGTTTTTTCAAAAATGAATCCTAGGTTCGTTTTTCGATAATGAACATTCAGATTTAGTTTCATTTTCAGCATAAATTGAATTAATTGACAATGAAATTTTTTTATGCATATAATGGATTTTTCCAATGGATACCCAAAATTAAAAGTATTTTTTTCCCTTTAGAAGACATTGTGAGATGAAATAAATAAGAATATGAGTATCTAGTTAGTTTTGGATCATTCTTAGTCGAATCTCAAATTTACTTTTTTTTTCTGTATAATGTCAGATCTCTTCAAACTTTATTTTGTAACTTTACATAATGTCAATGGAAATTGAATTAAAGAATGAAGTATTTTTCCTCTTTTTTATTATTGGCTAGGTAGAAAGCAAAGAAACTATTATCAGATTCAAACAATTTTTAAAGCAATCCCTATAGAATAGATATTGGAAAACTAAATAAGCATCAAATATTGAGACAAATCAATTAAAATATTGCAAAAATTAAAGTAGCAAACCTAAGAGAGTTGCTTACTAATCTTACAAAAGAAAATATACACAGAGGTAAAATACACTGTCTGGAAGAAAGTGACGGGACACCCCTCGAAAAGTAGAAAAATCGACAATACAGCTGACACATGCGCAATAATAGGTATCACGTGTCAGCCATATCCTATAAATACTCTGTGGAGTGGACTAGAGTTGTTTTTTGTCAAGATGCCGCCACGGGAAGAGTTATCTGAGTTCGAGAAAGGTGTGTTGGTTGGATTGCATCTTGTCAAAGTGTCAATTAGGGAGATATCCCGTCTCCGTAACTGTTCAAAATCAACTGTAGCACGTCTTGTGTGTCGCTACAAGACTGAGTGACACTGTCAGAACAAATCCCGAAGTGGACGACCTACAGTTCTCACCAGCAGGGACTGACGGGTGCTCGGCAGGGAGATTCGAAGTAACCGTCAAACATCGCTAATGAGTTTAGACAAGCCATAGGTGTGGCCGTTTCGACCAAGACTCTTCGTATCGAGGCCCATAGGTTAGGTTACACTGAACGTTCGGCGGCCCATAAGCCTTTGATTACGAAAATCAACATGAAAGCGTTCCTTCGATGGGCCAAAAACCACCGTACTTGGACTCTGGATGACTGGAAACGCGTCCTTTGGAGTGACGAGTCACGATTTACCCTTTTCCGTTTCGATGGACGTGTTTGTGTATGGCGTTTACCAGGAGAGCGCCTTTTGCCCGAGTCTGTCGTCCCAATTGGAAAGTTTGGTGGAGGAGGATTGATGGTATGGGCCTGTTTCTCCTGGTATGGGGCTGGCCCACTGGTGAAGGTTGATGGTGCGATGAATGGCGATAGATACTGTGATATTCTCGACAATCATGTCCTTCCTACCTTGTGGGCAACGTACGGTATGGATGATTGCTGGTATCAAGACGACAACGCCACATGCTATGTTGCAAGGAGACTCTTGATTGGTATGTGAACAACAACGTTAAACGCATGGAGTGGCCGTCGCAGAGCCCTGATCTTAACCCAATTGAACATCTCTGGGACGAATTGGACCGTCGGTTGAGGGCCTGCACCCCACTCCCCAAAAGCAAGCCTGAACTATGGAACTTCCTGTTAAACATTTGGAAGGAAATTCCTCTTGCCACTATGGCTAATTAGTGGAAAGCATGCCCAGAAGGGTTGCAGCTGTGATTGCATCCAAAGGAGGCCCTACCTCCTATTAATTTTAATAAATATTAGTTTATGTCGTTATAGTGTCGTGTCCCGTCACTTTCTTCCACATAGTGTAGATTAGAATTGATTAGCATTCATTTTTATTTCAAAAAGAAGTACATATTTCTAGAAAAAATTAATAATCTGTAACGAATTGATATTCTTTCTGAAATATCAAGCACAGCTTCGGTTAACATATAAATTAACTAGCTATGTTAACAAATATTCAAACACGGTTAACTAGCTATATTAACTTCTATATTGACTAGCAAGCTTAAAAATTGGAAAATGCATTATTTTTATCTTTATCTAATCGTATAGTTACATTAAAATATTTTTATTTTTCATATTTTATAGCTAAGAGGCTGATCAATAATTTAATATTTTATGTAAGATTGTATCAAAATATATAATGCATTTTTATTAAAATTATATTTAACATATTACTAATCAAGTAGGGAAATGTAACAAATTTAATCAAATTTTTTTTTTATTTTTGCGGCTTAGATTTTAAATTTTGCATGGATGGCATAATGTAGCTTACAATATATTTCCTCAACAAATAACTAATCAAGGAGGCAAAAGTTGTAAATTTAATTATTATTTTTTTTTTCTGCGCCTTATATTTTAAACTTTTGTGTTGATTGCACAATTTAGCTTAAAATATATTTCTTCAAATAATTATTTTTTGCTATTAAAACAAATAAAGAGGTTGGTAACCCAGTTTTTAAATTTTGGATAATAATTAATATAACAAATTTCATGTAACCAAAGTATATTTTATCCTTGTATATTTTCCGTCATTACTGTTAAGCAATTTCAACTTATATTTAATCGACATAAATTTTGTCCACATTTAAGTATCGGCGTTGCAATATTTACAATTACTTTGATTAATGTGTTATAAAAATTAGTATACCATGAATTATTTTTGGGTTTTTTGGTTCAGAGATTATGTAAAAAAAAAAAAAAAAAAAAATTCACAACACATAAAATTTCTGAAAATTAAATTAGTTTTTGTTATTTTATATGCAAATATCGCTAAAAGGGATTATAAGAAAATTATACCAAAAACTTTACATTCCCTAAAGTTTAATATTTCATTCAGATAGCTGAAAATTATAATATAAAGTTTTGTTTAATAATTAAACGGAACAAATGCTCTGGTAAATTTATGAATTAATTTATTAGTTGTAGTAATTAATTTTATAACAGAACTAAATTAACTATATATTGTTTAGGGAATAAAATTATTTAACTTAAACTATTAAGATGTTATGTTTAAGGAATATTGATTTACAGCAAATAATGAATTGCTTAACATTAAGAGAACAATAAAACTGACTTCAGTAAGCGAGTAAAGTTTGAAATATCAAAATATTTCCTGTTATAATGCTAATTCATACAATTCCTTGAAAAATTAATGAATATGAGTCTTTTGCAATAAACTTTAAAAATGGAATCGCCATCTTACAATTTCGAATAGTAGCAAGATCTGCAATTTTCCTACTCTGCCGAGACACATTTGAACCAACTTGGAGCACATTTCCATAAATAAATAAATTACTCATTTCTGTTTTCACTGTTGAGAGTTATGTTTAAAATTCCCTATTTACTTGCTCATCCTTTAGTCAAGAATTTTTTAAGTTTTACAGTCGGAAGATCGGCGTTCTTCTGAATCTCCTGTTGTCTAGAATAACATCACTTATTGAATTCCTGGAGAGCAAGCAGTTTACGGCAGTTAATTTGCCTAATTCCCTTCCACTGGACTGTGTTCATTAACTCTCAACGCTCGACGCAGAGGCGGATACGAGATTACTCACGAGGACCCATTTTTCTTTTGGGTTGGAATTTCTAAGAGGACTTTTGAAAAGACGATATAAGTATCGTAAGGCGACTGGATTTAAAATGCAGTTAGTTGAAAATTAGCAGATTTCCTTCCGCTGCTGCTGAACGAAATTTTTGTTGATTTGCATTTTAATTTTTTTATTCTTGAAGTGTCGGATAAATATTCTGATTTTGTCGTGCTTATCATGCCTAGTGTAGGTCAAAGCTGTCTCGATTAATTTTCCCTGTATTGAAAGTTAAAAGCCGTAATCCTTTGTCGAATAAATCAAATGATTTTAAGATCTTTCTCTAAAAAGAATAATCATCTAAGGAAAGATTTCGTTTTTCTCCTAACTGTAAGAATATTAGTTTTTGTATTAGGTTAGTATCTGCCGAATATGTTATATATCTAGAACTGTTTTGTAACTTATTTTTATAATTACTATTAAAAGTTTCGTACAATCAAAGTACATTTTATTCTTCTATGTTTTCGATAATAATTGTAAAAAAAAATGATTACTTTTATTTAGTCAAGATTACAAGAGAAATATTTACAATTACTTCGAATAATGTAATAATTACAATAAAACTAGCATACTATGAAACACTTTTGGTTTTTTTGGTTACAAGATTATGTAATAAGTATTTTACAGAACATAAAATTTCCTTAAAATTAAATTATTTTTTATTGTTTTATATGCCAATATCGCTAAAAGGATTAAGAGGAAATTATACAAAAAATTTTATAATTAATAAAATTTACCTTTTCATTCAGTTAGCTGAAAAATCATTATGTAAATTTATGTTTACTAATTAAACAAAGCAAATGATCTAATAAATTTATGAATTAATTTGTTGGTGGTAGTAATTAATTTTAGCGATAATACTCAAGTGAATACTAAAATTAACTATGCATTGTTTAGCAAATTTGAACTATTAAGATGTTATGTTTAAGGAATATTGATTTACAGCAAATAACGAATTGCTTAGCATTAAGAGAGCAATATAATTCACTTCAATAAATCATAAAATATCACACATCTTTCCTGTTATAATGCTAATTCATACAATTCCTCGAAAAGTTAATGAATATCAGTCTTTTGCAATAACCTTTAAAAGTCGAATCGCCATCTTACAATTTCGAACACTAGCAAGATCTGCACTCTGCCGAGACACATTTAAACTGGCTTGGAGCCCATTTCATTAAATGCATAATAATTTACTACATTACTCATTTTTGTTTTCACTCAACAGTGAAAACAAAAATGAGTAATGTAGTAAATTATTATGCATTATAGTCCATGTTTAAAATTCACCCTTTCCTTGCACATCCTTAACTCGAGAATTTTTTATTACTTTTACAGTCGGAAGATCGGCGTTCTTCTTAATCTGATGTTGTCTAGAATAACATCACTTATTGAATTCCAGGAGAGCAAGCAGTTTACGCGCAGTTAATTTGCCTGATTCCCTTCCACTGGACTGTGTTCATTAACTCTTGACGCTCGACGCAGAGGCGGAAGTGAGATTACTCACGAAGACTCATTTTTCATTTGGGTCGGAGTTTCTAAGAGGTCTTTTGGAAAGATCAGATCACTATCGTAAGGCTGCTGGATTTAAAATGCAGTTAGTTGAAGCACGAAAATTTTGGCTGATTTACATTTTAATTTTTATTCTTGAAGTTTCAGATAAGTATTCTGATTTCTTCATGCTTATCATGCCTGGTGTGGGGTCAAGGCTGCCTGACTTGACTTTATCTGTATAAAAAGTTAAATAATTCTCTATCTACTAAATCAAACTATTTTAAGATCTTTCCCTAAATAATAAAGAAGATTAAAGATTCCGTTCTCCTTCTAATTGTAACAATATTAGTTTTTGTATTACGTTAGTATCACCCTAAAATGTTATATATCTAAAACTTTTTTATAATTACTATAAAATATTTCATACAATCAAAGTATAAATTATTTTTGTATATTTTCTGTAATAATTGTAAAACAACGGTTATTTTTATATACATATCAATAGCTCTAATATTTAAAATTAATTCGAACAATTTAATATAAAAACTAGCATACCAGGAATCAGATTTTTTTTTTTTTTTTTTTTTGGTTTCAGAGATTATGTTAAAAAAATTTCACAACAAATAATATTTCTGAAAATTAAATTAGTTCTTATTTTTTATATGCCAATATTTCATAAAAGATCAAGAAGAAATTATACCAAAAAATTATTAAGCAATAAAATTTATTATTTCTTTTAGTTAGCCAAAAAATAACTATATAAAATTTTTTTTTTTTCTAATTAAACGAAGCGAATGCTGTAGTAAATTTATGAATTAATTTGTTGTCTGTAGTAATTAATTTTATAATACTCAAGTGAGTACTAAAATTAACTATATATTGTTTAGTGAATAAAATTTTTAACTTGAACTATTAAGATGTTGTCTTTAAGGAGTATTGATTTAAATCAAGTAATGAATTGCTTAGCATTAAGAGAGCAATAACACTGACTTCAATAAGTGGGGACAATTATAAATATCACAAATATTTTCCTTGAATAAAGTTAATTCATACAGTTCTTGAATAGTTAATGAATATGACTCTTGTGCAATAACCTTTAAAAATGGAATCTCCGTCTTATAATTTCGAACATTAGCAAGATCTGCAATTTTCCCACTCTGCCGAGACACATTTGGACCGGCTTGGAGAACATTTCCATAAACGCATAATAATTTACTACATTACTCATTTTTGTTTTCACTGTTGAGAGTCCATGTTTAAAATTCACCCTTTCCTGGCTCATCCTTAACTCAAGAATTTTTTATTAAGTTTTACAGTCGGAAGATCGGCGTTCTTCTTAATGTGCTGTTGTCTAGAATAACATCACTTATTGAATTCCTGGAGAGCAAGCAGTTTACGCGCAATTAATTTGCCTGATTCCCTTCCACTGGACTGTGTTCATTAACTCTTAACGCTCGACGCAGAGGCGGATACGAGATTACTCACGAAGACTCATTTTTCTTTTGGGTCAGAATTTCTAAGAGGATTTTCGAAAAGACGAGATAAGTACCGTAAGGAGATTGGATTTAAAATGCAGTTAGTTGAAGATTAGCAGATTTCCTTCCGCTGCTGCTCAACGAATTTCTGCTGATTTATATTTTAATTTTTATTCTTGAATTTTCGGATAAGGATTCTGATTTCTTCATGTTTATCATGCCTGGTGTAGGTCAAGGCTGTCTCGATTAATTTTCTCTGTATTGAAAGTTCAATCCCATAATTCTCTAACGACTTAAGATCTTTCTCTGAAAAATAAAGCCATGTATGGGAATATTTCATTCTCCTTATAATTGTAAGAGCATTACTTTTTGTATTTGGTAAGTATCAGCCGAAAATGTTATTTTGAAACTTTTTTATAATTACTATAAAAAATATTTTTATAATCAAATGTATTGTAACTTATTTGAAATATCCGTGATATTTTTAATAATTGTAAAACAATGGTTATTTTTATTTAGTCAAAATTTAAATATTAATAGCTACAATATTTACAATTACTTCGAATAATGTGTAATAAAAACTAGAATACCATGAATTAATTTTTGGTTTTTTTCGTAAAATTATGTAATACAAATTTCACGCCGATAAAAATTTCCTTAAAATTACATTAGTTTTTATTGTTTTATATGTCAATATTTCTAAAAGGATTAAGAGGAAATTATACCAAAAACTTTATAATCACTAAAGTTTACTATTTCATTCAGTTAGCTGAAAAAATTATAATATAAAGTTATGTTTTCTATTTAAACGCAGCTAATTCTCTAGTAAATTTATTAATTAATTTGTTTGTTGTAGTAATTAATTTTATAACACTCGTTTGAGAACTAAAATTAACTATATATAGTTTAGCGTATAAAATTACTGAACTTAACTATTAAGATGTTATGTTTATGGAATATTGATTTACAGCAAATGATGAATTGCATAGCATTAAGAGTGCAATAAAACTGACTTCAGTAAGTGAGTAAAGTTATAAAATATTACAAATCTTTCCTGTAACAAAACTAATTCATACAATTCCTTGAAAAGCTAATGAATATGAGTCTTTTGCAATAACTTTTAAGATGTAATCTACGTCTTACTATTTCGAACACTAGCAACTGCAATCTTCCTACTCTGCCGAGACACATTTGAACCGGCTTGGAACACATTTCCATAAATGCATAATAATTTACATTACTCATTTTTGATTTCACTGTTGAGAGTTTAAAATTCACTCTTTACTTGTTCATCCTTAAATCGAGAATTTTTTTATTAAGTTTTACAATCGGAAGATCGGCCTTCTTCTTAATCTGCTGTTGTCTGGAATAACATCACTTATTGAACTCCTGGAGAGCAAGCAGTTTAGGCGCAGTTAATTTGCCTGATTCCCTTCCACTGGACTGTGTTCATTAATTCTTAACGCTCGACGCAGAGGCGGATACGAGATTACTCACGAAGACCCATTTTTCTTTTTGGGTCGGGAATTTTTAAAAGGACTTTTGAAAAGACGAGATAAGTACCGTAAGGCGACTGGATTTAAAATGCAGTTTGCTGAATATTAGCAGATTTCCTTCCGCTGCTCAGTAAAGAAATTTTTGCAAATTTTCATTTTAATTTTTGTTCTTAAAGTTTCAGATATTTTGGTATCTTCATGTTTATCATTCTTGGTATAGGTCAAAGCTGTTTTGATTGACTTTATCTGTGGTGAAATATAAATATCCTCTATCGATTTAATCAAATGATTTTAAGATTTTTCTCTAAAGAATAAACCCATGTATGGGTTTTCGCGTTCTTCTTCTAATAGTAATAGTATTAGTTTTTTTTATTAGGTTAATATCTGCCGAAATTTTTGTCTAACTAAAAATGTTTTGAGCTATTATATAATTACTATAAAAAAATTTGTGCAATCGAAGTATAATTTATCCTTCTATATTTTCGATAATAATTGCAACACACTGGTTACTTTTATTTAGTCGACATTGACATATCGTTAGCTCCAATATTTACTATTACAACGAATAATGTGTTATAAAAACTAGCATACCATGAGTTAATTTAGGTTTTTTGGTTAAGTGTTTATGTAACAAAAATGTTACACAACAAAAATTTTCTTAAAAATAAATTAGTTTTTATTATTTTATATGTCAATAACTCTAAAATAATTAAGAGGAAATTAATCCAAAATCCTTTATAATTAATAAAATTTACCATTTCATTCAGTAAGCTAAAAATTATTATATATATTTATGTTTTTCAATATTAGACGAGAAAACGCTGTAGTAAATTTATGAATTAATTTGTTATCTGTAGCAATTAATTTTTATAATACCCTCCTGTGAATACTAAAATTAACTATATATTGTTTAGCAAATAAATTATTTTCTTAAATTATTAAGACGTCATGTTTAAGGAATGTCGATTTACTGCAAATAATGAATTGCTTAACATTAAGAAAGCAATAAAACTGACTTCAGTAAGTTATAAAATATCACAAATCTTTCGTGTAATAAAGCTAATTCATAACAATTCCTTGAAAAGTTAATGAATATGAGTCTTTTGCGATAATCTTTAAAAATGGGATCTCCACAATTTCGAACACTAGCAAGATCTGCAATTTTCCTACTCTGCCGAGATACATATGAACCGGCTTGGAGCACATTTCCATAAATGCATAATAATTTATTACATTACTCATTTTTGTTTTCGCTGTTGAGAGTCCATGTTTAAAATTCACCCATTTACTTGCTCATCCTTAAGTCAAGAATTTTTTATTAAGTTTTACAGTCGGAAGATCCGCGTCCTTCTTAATCTGCTGTTGTCTTAGAACAACATCACTTATTGAATTCCTGGAGAGCAAGCAGTTTACGCGCAGTTAATTTGCCTAATTCCCTTCCGCTGGACTGTGTTCATTAACTCTTAACGCCAGACGCAGAGGCGGATACGAGATTACTCACGAAGACTCATTTTTCTTTTGGGTCGGAATTTCTAAGAGGACTTTTGGAAAGACGAGATCACTATCGTAAGGCGACTGGATTTAAAATGCAGTTAGTTGAAGATTAGCAGATTTCCTTCCGCTGTTGCTGCGAAACGAAATTTTTGCTGATTTACATTTTAATTTTTATTCTTGAAGTTTCAGATAAGGATCCTGATTTCTTCACGTTTATCATGCCTGGTGTAGGTAAGGGTGTCTCGATTAACGTTCTGTGTTAAATGTCATAATCCCTTATCGACTAAATCTATTGATTTTAAGATCGTTCTCTGAACAATAAGGGTATCTAATTGAAGATACCTTTCTCCTTTTAATTGTAAGAGTATTAGTTTCTGTTCTTCGGGCGTGGAAGGCCGAGTGGCTATAGCTCTGGTGCTCAGTACCAGAGGTTTCGGGTTCGAGTCCCGGCGTTGCCATGGACGTTTGTAGTGTTTCGGAATCCACTTTAAATTGTAGGTCGCGGTCTAAGATGATCTGAGAGCGTTGCGGGGGTATTGTTATTCAGAATCCGTAGCTTACCTTCAAGCTACTCGCAACTCCTGGGTAGTGCTAAATGAGTATCTGTGCAGAGTTGCTTTAAGGCATCAAAGACGATTCGGGTTTGAGTCCCGGCGATTATATGGATATTTGTATCGATTCAGAATCCACTTTAAACCGTACATCTCTCTCTAAAAATGTTCGTAGAGTATTGAGAGTACTGCTGACCGTACTGCTCCTATATCGTAAAAAGTTAACATCGGTCTCGAAAATATGCCAGTAGGTAGACGGCCTTGGCCCACCATGGGGCTGCTGCGCCACTGATGGAGGTGGTGATTAGTTTTTGTTTTAGTTAGATTAGTATATGTCAACATGCAACATATCTAGAATTCTTTTTAAACAGTTAGCATTTTTGTTACTGTTCGAATTCTTACTATTTTAACTGTAACCGTATTTTTCCCGGCACGTTTTTTGTAAGTAGTCCCCCTTAGTAGACACGTGTTTTTGCATCTACATTTTTTAATATTAGTTTTATGTATCTGTAACATTATTTGTAATACGCCCAATAAAGAATTAGGAAAAGTATTGCACAAATATTTGAACTGACTGACTGCATCCCGACCTACGTGGATTCGGACCACTACAAGCATCCAGGCCACCGCCAGGATTCGAACCCGAAGTACCAAAGGCCAGACCGCACCTTTTTCGTTGGACTGGAAAGGTAAGATAAATTTTATACGAAATTTTCTGATTTAGCAGACTGTTTGGCGATGTAAAAGTATCGTTTGAATTATAATTATGCCTAAACCATCTGAAAATATTTGCTTAACTATCTTCTACTGCATTTGATTCTAATATTTATGATTCTAGGATTATAATGAATTTTTTAGATGTTGCATTTATTATACGTTAGCATATACTTTATTATTTTTTTTTCAAATACTACCGAATTGTGTTTGTTAGATCTATTAGAATATGTACATTCCCTACAGTAAAATATATTGCATCTTATTAAGGGTTTTAAAAAGTATTGATGCAATTTTAATAAACTTTAATTTGTTAAATAAATTTTGATTTCAACTGATATCTTAAACTAAATATTGTTTCATTTTTTGCAATTTATCAAAGTATTTTTGTCTTTCACACAGAAATAACTACATTAACTTCTGATTAATAGCACGTTTTGAACAAAATTAAATGTGTTATATAGAAACGAAGTATTTTAATAAATATTGGAAACATACAAAGGTTTTTTTTTTTTTTTTGCAAACGAAAATTATAATATTCTTAAAACAAAATTAAATAAATGTGTTGTAAAGAAGGCGAAGTGCTTTAATAAATATTGGAAACATCCAAAAGTTATTTCTTTGTTTGCAAACGAAAAACTGTAATAGAATTCTTTAAACAAAATTAAATAGGTTGTAAAGAAACAGAAGTGCTTTAATAAATATTGGAATAAACCAAAAGGTTTCTTTTGCAAATGAAAATTATTGAATACTTGAAAGAAAATTAAATAAATGTATTATTTAGAAAACGAAGTACTTTAAAAATATTGAAAATAACCAAAAAAATTTTTTTTTGTGAAAGAAAAGTTATAATAGAATTCTTGAAACAAAATTAAATATATATAAAGAAAAGGAAGTACTTTAATAAATATTGGAATAAACCAAAAGTGTTTTTTGTAAATTTTTCTTTATATTTTTTTTTCAAACGAAAAATTATAACATAATACTTGAAACAAAATAAATGTGTTGTAAAGATAACGAAGGACATTAATAAATATTGGAAATAATATATAATTCTTAAAAAAATTTAATTAATGTGATATAAAGAAAACCACGTACTTTAATAAATATTGAAATATCCAAAGGTATTTTTTTGCAAACGAAATATTATAATATAATTCTTGAAACACAATTAAATAAATAGGTTGTAAAGAAAATGGAGTACTGTAATAAATATTGCAGAAAACCAAACAGTTTTACCAAAGAGGTTTTCTTCTTTTTTGCAAACAACGATAAAGGCGATAGAATTCCTGAACCAAAATTAAATAAATGAGTTATATAGAAAACGAAATACTTTAATAAATATTGAAAATATCCAAAAGGTCCTTTTTACAAACGAAATTTGTAATAGAATTCTTTGAAGAAAATGAAATAAATGTGTTATAAAGAAAAGGAACTACTTTAATAAATATAGGAAACATCCAAAAGCTTTTATTTTGCAAACGAAAAATTATGTTGGAATGAAATAAATAATTCAGAATAAAAACAACGTAATACAGTACATTTTTAAAAAGAACAAAAAACACTTTTGCATCGCATTTTTTATTAACGTAAATAAACTTTTACGATATTTAATAAAAGCTCTTGTTTTGCCTTAATATTAACTGCTTTTTTCATTATTAGTCTAACTCAAACCGTTTTATTAATCTTTCAAAATTTAATACTACTTCCCATATTGAAATCTTTGGGAACATTTTATGCACAGTTAATTTGCCTAATTCGTTCTCTGTGGAATACACTCATTAACGCCGACGCAGACTTGGATGAGATTACTTTCAAATCTCATTTTTCTTTAGCTGTGCTAACCAAAAGGCGTCCTGCGAAAAGAGAGATCTTTATCATGGTATTTTTAAAACGCTGTTAGTTGGAGTTTAATATGAATTCCTTCATTTGATGAGAAACATAATTTTAGTGAAATTACATCCGCGTTATTTAAGGCAGGCTGTATGCGGACACCTACAGATTTAATTTACGAAATAATATTTTTACTTGAGTAAATTTTAATGAAGTCGAGATTTGTTGACATAATTAAGAAAATAATTATTTAAATAAAAATTGCGTCTCGTGCGAGATCAGTTCTGAAGTTATTTCCCTTGGGCAATTATTCTGTTTGCTGAATTTCTTTCGTACTAAGTGAAATTGAAAAAGTGGGTTTAAATTCTTTGCCTTTTATTTATAAAAGAAAAGAAAATGCTTCGTAACTATATTTTTGAATTGTATTCTAACTGAAGTAATAAAAAGTATAATAAATTTAATGTTTTTTATAATGATAAGAAAGTTATAATTTTAGATTTTTCTATGCAGTGTAAAGAAAAGATATTTTGATTTCAAAACTTTATATGTCCAAATGTTTTTAACAATAATAACAGTTAAAAAGTGCAAATGTAGTTATATGTATGCTAGTACTTTCAAAATATTTTTTTCAATACTTAAATAATAATATATAATTATGTTTATTGTTTCAATATTATAACAATTCTAAAAAGAAGTGCTTTTATTGGGTAACCGAAGAATCACTCAACCCGAAATTTAAAAAAATTTGAAAATTCCAAAAATAGACATTATTGGCAAATTGGGAATTTAATGATTTTTTATAATAATAATAATAAAGCTATAATTTAAGATATTTATATGCAGTGTAAAGAAAATCTATTTTAATTTAGAGACATTCCATGTCATGTCCAAATGTTTTTAACAATAATAATAGTTAAAAAAAGTAAATGTATGTCAAGTACTTTCGATTTTTTTTCAATCCCTAAATCATAATCTATAATTATGTTTATTTTTTCAATATTATAATAATTCTAAAAAAAATGCTTCAACAAGAGAATTCTTCAGCGAAGAATTCCTCAAAACAAACTTTAAAAAATTATGAAAATTCCATAATAAGCATAACTGACAAATTGAGGCAATAAATGGCAACACTACATCAAATATCAAGTTTGAAATTTAAGGTTGCAATTTTTGCTTTTACCTATAATTGCCATTTGTTTGGTAAAAGTATCGACATACGTTTTTCGCAGGCAGAAAGAATTTTTATAAATGAGCATTACTTCGCAACGCATTTTTACGGAAAATTTGTTAAAGCATTTAAAAAAAAATTTTTGAATGTACGTGAACAAACCAGGACAACTATTCTGCCTTGGTAACCTAGTTGCAACAAACTCAGAGCATTCACGATAAGAAAAGATATGACTTGTCGTTCTTTTTCAGCAAAAAGAACAATAGAAAGAAAAAGGACAAAATGGACAAAAAGGATTTTGCACAGTTCTTTTTCAACAAAATTGAGAATAAGGTGTTACCAAAAAAAGTGAAAAAGCTCAAAAATCAGTCAAATGTATCATAAATAAAAACTATTTATTGTAAGAGTTCATCTTCATCCTGATGGTATTCGTGCGTTCAAGAACTGAAAGCACTTGATCTGCTTAAGAGATTAAGATATTGGTGGCTTAGACCATTAGTATACATCAATGGAGTAGAAAAAATTTTCTTTGTTTCTTTTTACGGATGACGATCGGTTTCATCTTGGTGGATATGCCATCAGCCAAAACACACTGATATGGAGTACAAAAAATACGTATAAGTTTCACTAGTCCTCTATATTTGTAAAAAAATTATGCCTGGTGCGCTGTAACCACATTATATTAATGGACTGAACACAAACTATGGGAATAATAAAAAAAAAAATCATTCGTAAATAGAGAAAATTGGCCTCAATTTTGGAAAAAAGTATTCGTGCATGTATTCAGGAAATATTGACATATTTTGAACATATAATGTGACGATATTCAAAAATAATTCGCTTTTAAAATAGTTCATGTTTGTAGTTTGATTTTAATTTATTTTATTAAAATATCTTTGGTCACCTCCCCTATATGAGAGGAAAAGAGAAAAAAAAAATAGTAATTTGCATGAATACAAAGATTAAAAGCGGCGTATTTACTTCACTAATTTCATTAGATAAGTCCTTTTTTCAATTCCTTCTATTAGCTCACACTCTCCCTATATATATCTTGTTCAAATTTTCAATCGTTAATAAAATACTTTTTATTCATCCACTAAAGTTCAAATACATTTTTTTTTTGAACTTGTAGTGGATGACACTTGATGTTAATACAGTTTTTTCAAATATTAATTAAATTTAATTAATTAATTTTAGTTTTTTTTTTAGATTGAAGTTGCACATATCTACCAATAGATGGCGTCAGATTAACTTAAAAAAAAGATTGAAAATTATTTATAAAAGACTTTCTGCATTATAGTGAAAAAGAAGTAGGAATTGACTGTAAAAAAAAAAAAAATTATCTTACTTGTTTTAACTTCAATGGAAATAATGTTAAGAACAAATTTTCTGATTTTTTTATTCCGTTTCATTTTTCATTCTTCGAACAAATTAAGTTTCATGAAACAGTAAATAGTTGAAAAACGGTAATATCAAGACATAATATTTAATAACTTTTATTCATCAATGATAGATCAATGATAGATAATGCATTTATATTATTTTACATATTCACAACATAATATTTGTTTGAATTTTTTACAAATTTAGGGAATATCTTGTACAACTTTTTCATACTCTTAGTAAAGTTTAGAATTCATATGTGTTATAACGTTATATACCAAAAATTTTTATAGATACGTAAACCTTTAGTATCAATATTGGCATATGACGTATTTTTTATTTTTATTTTTAATGGGTTTTGAAATAAATAATTAAACTTCCAGCAAATTTTAATTAAAAACAATCATTGATAAATAGATTTTAAATATATTTGTTATTATTTAACATTACATGAATGCAAAGTATTTTTACCAGTTTGTTTCAATAGGTCAATATTTATTACACAAGGTTTAATATATAGTGTTATCACAGATTAATATTAATGCTGGGTAACTTTAAGTTACAGATTTTACAAAAATTCTCTTTAAAAAAACTATATTAACGACAATATATAAATATGTATATTATTTATTCATTTATAACATCAACAATATTGGCCTGCAGTTCTTGAGAGTTTATATAACAATTATGATTTCTGCAACTGTACATTTACAATAGATATATATACACATAAGGTCACCCTTATATTATATATTATTCTCTACTTGGTTCCATGTGAATATAGAATAACTGCTTTATTCCTATAAATTGCTTCAACGTACTACTCCTCAATGTGTTTAACCTGAATTAATACGGATCGTGTATGTGACGTTAAAGCTTTAAATGTCACATACGTGACAAGAGGTCAATATTCGTGTTAACTCCTGTCAGCATTCATTAGCTGGTGTTGTCTTTATCCTTCATTCTTTCTTAACAAAATTATTCACGAGAGCGAATAAATCATGATTTGCGATATTATACGTGAAGATAACGATGCTTTAAATGTTATGCTTTAAAAGATGGAAATAAATCTATACATTCTTGAATGGTTGATCTACTATGTTCATTGCAAAATATTGTGGAAGAATTGTTATTATAAATATATTTGCGAATGTTTATTTAAATCTGCCTTATGAATATAATATAATCTTATATTTTAAACATTTTAAATTCTGTAGAGTTGTAGAGTATGTTGATGAAAAATGTCTTTATTTTTTCTCGTATATAGTCAAAATAGTGATTATGCTACTTCAAACTGTTATTACGTTAAACTAGAAATAAAACAAAAAAATATAAATGAAAATAAGTTTAACCAGCATGTATTTTAGAGTTTCGATTTAAACTATATTGAATGTTAAATTTGTAATTATACGAATGTGTATCAGTTTTCATAAAAAATTGTGCAAAATCGTTTTATAAAATTAGATATATTTATGGAAAATAATAGCATTTTATTTCAACTGTATCACATGAACTTCTTGAACATTAAAGTGCCTTCATCGTATAAAGTCGAGTTTAAAGTAACAAAATAACTATAAATAGTGTCTGACAATTCAATTTCTGTCAATAAATATAACATTTTTGAGAAGAAAATAAGTTTCAGGATTTTTATCTGTGGTAAAACTAAATTTCGTTCTTTTTGCTTATGCAATTCTTTTCAGAGAATTTTTGTAATTCAATGCATTTTGTTTATCTAAATTAAATACATATATTTATGCACTAAAACCATAAAAGACAAATACAAATTTAAATGTGATAACAGGTGCTAATTCAGTCATAGGCTATATAAAATTCGCGTTGTTGTGTTGCTGTAAATGTTGCGCTGTAAACTGCATTATCAAGAAAAGACAAAATATTTCTAAAAATTATGTTCTGATGAATAAATTATTTATATACTAATAATTATGAATGAATTTATAATAATTATTATTTTTCATGATAAATTCATAACTAATAATTATGAAGAATTTATAATAATTATTATTTTTCATGATAAATTCATTACTAATAATTATGAATAATAAATCATTTCTAATAATTATGAATCAATTTATTATGAAATTTATTTTTCATGTTTATTTTATTTATTTATGAATTTATTTAATGGATTTATTTATGAATTTTTAAATGGATTTATTTATGAATTTTTTTAATGGATTTATTTACGAATTTATTTAATGGATTTATTTATTGAGTTTATTTATATACTAATTATTAATGAATTTATAATTATTATTTAATTAACTCTTATAATTTATAAATGAACTAATTAATTATTTATTGATAAAAAACATCTTATCTATTATGAATATTCTGTATATCACTTTTGATTATTACTAGAAAATAGGTGTTCAAAGATAGAGTACAAAATATACACTCAAGAGTCAAAACATTATGACCACCTGTCAATAACGAGTTGGCACACCTTTGGCGCGCAACACAGCTTCAACCCGCCTTGGCATGGATTAATTTTACCAGTTAAATACCACTTCCACCTGATCACGTGCCTTCCACGTCATCCAGGCGAGTTCATTGCAAAATGTAGGGGTTGGTCATAATGTTTTGGCTCTTGAGTGAAAATTGTATAGTATTAAATTTTTAAGTGATAATTTTCAAATAAAACTACATTTTTTTTTACCGAAAATTAATTTACACGATCAAAGAAAGTTAATAAAAATATCAACAGAATCTATTTTTGTACATAAATTTAACATGCTGTTCCCCATTAAAATATGTTCTTTCGAATTGCCATTACATCTGACACGAACTACGACAATTGTCATCCATTTCCTACAACCTCATACATGTTCTACAATTCAATCCTAAATGACAAAGCACATCCAACTGAATACAGAGTTCCAAAAGGAGAGACGTAATATTCGAGTTCCACAATTCTTCAAAAAGGTCCAACAATTAAACTGAAAGACAAAGAAATAACTCATCATGTGCTTTAATTAATGGTCAACGCGCGATTTCAGTTCATTTTCTGCATTGTGCAAGACTGGGGGGAGATTGTAATTGCCTCGCAGGTACAGACCACTTGGGAGGCACCTTGCACTTGCATGCATTTGGGCTTTAATGAGATTTTCTGTTTGACACTTGAGGCCCGAATTGCATTGTTATAAGGATGTAATCTCAGAGCTGGAACATTCAAGTAATATACGAATCGCATGATTCTGTAAGAGACTGTTTCTAGCCAAGATGCTTTAGCGCTTGCATGTTATGTTTTGCAAATGTTGTAAACAAGCTACATATAGTTTGTCATAGAGAAAATATAATTGTAAATGAATTAATAATAATTATAAACATAAATATTTCATTGCTTTAGAACACTCGAAGTAAAATTATCGATGTAAATTTGCTTAGAGTTTATGTGTTTTGTTCCAATTTGAGTACCCCTATTATATCAGTAATTTTATTACAATAAAATGTAACCTTCCATCATTCAAAAGGATTAATATCTTACTTTTAAAAATTAAGCCTTTAAAATGGTTTGTGAACATTTGGTTTTTAAAATATAGATGTATTATTCATTTGATATTTAAGGATAATATAATACATAATAACCATGATAAATCTGAAAAGGAAATGTATGTAAATAATGAACACTGAGAACACGACAATCTAAAATTAAGTATATTTTGTTTCATCTTTTTTATGTAGAAGAACAATTAAAATAAATTTTCGGAAATTTTAATAATTTTGAAATGTAAAAAAAATATTTCTGCAAAAGTATTTAGATTCTAAAAGTCAAAGTTATTATTATTTGTACTTCCAAATAATATAGATTTGAGTAGATAAACAAACTCTTTAATACATGAATAATTTAAAACCCCGTATGATTTTCCGTTTTACTGCAAATTAATTCTATGCACAAATTTTGAAAATATAAAAAAAAATATCTTTTGCTCCATTCGTTTATTTAAGCCAACAATTAAAATAAATTTTCGAAAATTTTAATAATTTTAAAATTAGAAAAAAAAATATTTCTACAAAGTAATTAGAGTAATTTTAGCAACAAAGTAATTTTAGCTAACAAAAGTAATTTCTAAAAGACAAAGTTATTATTATTTGTTCTTCCAAATGATATAGATTTAGGTAGATAAACTCTTGAATACATGAATGACTTTGAAATCACCTATGACCTTCCATTTTGCTACAAAGTAATTTTATCTCTTAGTTACTCTTCATTTTTCATTTAATGCTGCATTTACCGAAATCCATGTCTTGATAACATTAAGGCAATAAACAACATTAAATAATAAAAGGCACAGCCATTCCCCTTTTCAGGATATCGGAAAGAAATTACCTTAAAAGCGCATAGTACTTGTTCATAACCGTGATTTAGGAAGATTTATTATGCTCTGTCAGCTAGTGATTTATGGAAAGTAAATATTAAAAAGATATATGATTGATAACTAATACACAATTCATGATTCTAATCCCTTTTTTGGAATAGGTAAGCAGATGATGGATTTGACCTTCAACTTAGAGGTCTGTTCTCTCTTCAATCACAATGCGTTTCAAAATTTTAATTAAACTAATTTTTTTTAAAAATCTTTTAACTTTAGACTAATAAATACAGTTGTCTTTATTTTCTAGTTAAAAATGCGAAGAAGATATTGTTTAGTTCCAATCATTCATATATTGTTAAAAACTTTCTATACTGGTTACATTTTAACATGTTACGTTGTTTGACATATACAACTCATTACTGCTTGTAGTTATGTGGTTTTGCTTAACATTCTTCAAAGCCTTAGGTTCTAAATTCAAAGAAATTCAACGAAATTTTTTTGGCAGTAAGCTAGAAACTACAGTGATATATTTAAAATCTTCAAAATAAAACAATATTAACGTATGTTTTGGAAAACATTTTTTTTATACTAATAACAGATATTAATGGTTTCTTAATTTACAGCATATATTTATATGAGAACTATTAGTTTTAGCTAGTAATCTGTGATGGTAAATGTAATGATTTTTCTCATTCAAATTCATAGGCACTTGGATCTATGTTTTAAGCTAAAAAGTATCAACTACATTACCGACATTAATATCATATAATTATCTATCACCAAATGTTAGGAAAATCAAAAAAAATAATAATAAGCAGCAATTTTATTGAGACTATGACTTTTTGGGACGTACTTTAAATTAAACGTTAGTAATGAACAAAATTTAAAAAAAAATCATTATTTTAAACTTAATCTAATGACTACAAGTTCCTGTTAATTTTTATAAATTAATTATGTTATTTAAAATGATGCTTCGCACCTAAAAAGTTTTTAAGGAATTAAGTTATGAATTTAAAAGTAAAAAAAAGCTAAGACAAATTCAAATTGACAAGGAATGTAGTTATTTCTATTTAAAATATAATAAGTATAGTAAACTATAGTAAGTATAGTAAAATATAGTAAGTATAGTAAAATATAGTAAATAAGTTCTATTATAAATAAAAAAAATTTCTAAATGACTTAAAATATTAGACTAACTGGCAGCTGCAGTAAAAATTTTTACATTGTCAGGTTGCTTACGTAGTTTTTTTTTTTTTTTTTATGATTTTACGTTTGCTCAATGCAAATCTTGTCAATTCTTGGAAATTATTTTGATAAAATTCACGTGTGATGCTATTGAAGAATATACTCTCGATAATGTAACACCTTAAGTTAACAACTACATATCTTAAAATCACATTAATAATTTTGTTCCTTATGTTTACTTCGTAATAAATTTAAAAGTTTCATATGGTTAATAATAGAAATTAGGCTAATATAAGAAAACTAAAACAATTTAATTGTTTCATGCATATATACACTGAAGTGACAAAAGTCATGGGATAGCAATATGCAAATTTTCAGATGGCAGTAGCATCGCGTAGAACAGGTATAAATGCGCAGTGCTTTCGCAGAGCTTTCATTTCTGTTCAAGTTATTCATGTGAAGAGGTTTTGACGTGATGATGACCGCACGACGGGAATTAACAGACTTTGAACGCGGAATGTTAGTTGGAGCTGGACGCATGGGTCATGCCATTTCGGAAATCGTTAGGGAATTCAACATTCCCAGATCCACTGTGTCAAGAGTGTGCCGAGAGTATGAAATTTCAGGCATAACATCCCACCATGGACAGCGCAGTGGTCGACCGCCTGCACTTAACGACCGAGACCGGCGACGTCTGCAAAGAGTCGTAAATTCTAACAGACAAGCAACACTGCGTCAAATAACCGCAGATATCAATGTGGGACGTACAAGGAACTTGTTTGTTAGAACTGTGTGGAGAAATTTGGCTTTCTTGGGCTATTCCAGCAGAAGGCCGACTGGAGTGCCTTTACTGACAGAACGACATCGCTTGCAGCGACTCTCGTGGGCACGTGAACATATCGGTTGGTCCCTAGATGAATGGAAAACCGTGGCCTGGTCCGATGAGTCACGATTTCAGTTGGTAAGAGCTGATGGTAGGGTTCGAGTGTGGCGCAGACCCCACGAAGCCATGGACCCAAACTATCAGCAAGGCACTGTTCAAGCTGGTGGTGGCTCCGTAATGGTGTGGGCTGTTTTTTCATGGCATGGACTTGGTCCTCTGGTGCGACAGGACCGAACATTGACGGGAAATGCTTATGTTCAGCTACTTGGAGATCACTTGCAGCCATTCATGGACTTCATGTACCCAAACAACGATGGGATTTTTATGGATGACAATGCGCCATGTCACCGGGCCACAACTGTTCGCGATTGGTTTGAAGAACATTCTGGACAATTCCAACGAATGATCTGGCCACCTAGATCGCCCGACATGAATCCCATCGAGCATTTTTGGAACATCATCGAGAGGTCTGTTAGTGCCCAAAATCCTGCAGCATCAACGCTTTCACAATTATGGACGTCTATCGAGACAGCATGGCTCAATATTCCTGCAGAAGGCTTCCAACGACTTGTTGAGTCCATGCCACGTCGAGTTGCTGCACTTCGCCGGGCGAAAGGAGGGCCGACACGATATTAAGAGGTATCCCATGACTTTTGTCACTTCAGTGTATATATATATATATATATTTGAGAAAATAAATATTGCGTGGACACAATAAATATTTAATCTACATTCATTTGAGAAAAAATATTTCAATGAGTTTCATTAAATCAATTATTTGGACAATATTTTATAATAATAGAATAAAAAACTAAACAGGCTTGTTGGGACGATATATTTCTTTTAAGCCATTAAATCTTATATACTACTTCCATGTTACCAGAAGTAACTCCATTGAAAATATTTCTGTAGAAAAAGAGCAAAATATAATGAATGAGCTACGTAGAAAACATTAGATAATTTATAAAACTACTTTTTTATCCTATGAACAAAATTACTTCTTATATGACAAAATGGCAATTCCATAAAATTCTGGAACATATATTGATGCCAAACTATTCTAAAATTTCAAATCCCTTTTGTTTTTGGTTGAGGACCAGATCCATTTTTACCTTAAGACGCTTAACTGGCCGAACTAAAGTAACACTTATTCCTTTTTTCTTAAGTTAATTGATTCCGGAAAACAATGAGACGGAAAGAAAAAGGAGGAAAATCGCCAAGATTTCATCTCTTTAAGAAAAACTTATTTCTCCTCCAACATATTTTTTGCCACCTCCACGTTATCATTTTCCTGAACGGACGTTGGCGTGGCCGAATCATTAAGATAAGAAGCACATAGAAGACTGAATTTCGTTTTTCGTTATTTTATCATCCTATCTGCGACAAATATAGTAAGATAATTGTTTTTCTTTTTTTGAAAAAACTCGTTTTTCTATGAAATCATGTTCTTCAGTCATGGTTAATTGCACTTTTGTGCTTTTTAAAAGCACTGTTTTTTCTTAATTTCTACTTTTTTTCTCATCATTTACTTTGGTAGTTCCTCTTCAATACTTTCAGAATTAAAAGCTAAAACTACAGAAACCGTTTCATTAACACAGAGATTGTGTGAACTTACGAGATTTTAATTACATGCTTCACCGTTACTTGTTTTTCAACAGTCTAGAAAAAGAACTAGCGAAATGGTTGAGCATATTAAAATAATAAAATCCGAAAAAGAAATGGTAGACGCATTAGTGGTAGACCCATGTAAAGCACCATAGTACGAAGAAAATTCTAAATCGCATAATTGCCTAAGCAATTTCGTAATTTGTGTAAAATGTTTTTAATAACGGTGAAAGACAGCAAAATGCTATTTTTTTAATAACATTTTATAAAGAAAATGTTGATAATACTGGAAATATAGCAAAACCGTAAAATTAATACCTGTGGAATATAGTTAACATCTCCATGAAGAACGATGTGTTAATTATATTTTTCTGTATTTTAACCTTTTATTTTAATTTTCAAATTAAAAGTTCTCTTAAACCATTTTGATGTCTGAATATCTCATATTTTTACCATTCAGGAAGATACAACATAAAAATTACTTTTATTTATTTGTAAAAAGGAGATTAAAAAAAGGAATCACAAAATGGGATGCTATGCACGCACATATTTATTGTAAGGACGATATTTTATAATAACAGAATAAAAAGAGTTTAAACACGATTGGTGATACATTATATTTCTTTAATGTCATTAGATGTAATATATCACCAGAATTAACTCCTTTGTAAATACTTTAGAAGAAAAAGAGCAAAATATAATGAGAGAGCAAATAAAAAGAATGAACTACGTAGTGTATATCAGACAGATATTCAATTCCATAACATTCTTGAACAACTGACATCAAACTATTCTAAAAATCCAACTCACTTTCGTTTTTGGTTGAGGGCCAAAATTATTTTTACCTTAAGACGCTTAACAGGCTGAACTAAAGTAACGTTTGTTCCATTGTTTTAAGTTAATAGATTCCGAAAACAATGAGACGGAAGAAAAAGGAGGAAAATCACCAAGATTTCATCACTTTAAGAAAAACTTATTTCTCCTCCAATATATTTTTTTGCCACCTCCACGTTATCATTTTCCTGAACTGATGTTGGCGTGGCCGAATCATTAAGATAAGAAGCACATAGAAGACAGAATTTCGTTTTTGTTATTTTATCATCCAAGAGTATTATCTGCGACAAATATAGTAACACATTTTTTTTTTCGAAAGAAATAGTTTTTTTAGCATTGGTTAATTGAGCTTTTGTGCTTTTTAAAAGCACTGGGGGTTTTTTTATACTTTTTTTCTCAACATTTCTCTTCAATACTTTCAGAGTTAGAAGCTAAATCTACAGAAACCGTTTCATTAACACAGAGATTGTGTGAACTTACGAGATTTTAATTACATGCTTCAACGTTACTTGCTTTTTTTTTTACAGTCTAGACAATGAACGAACTGCCAAAGAAGGTACACATATAAAAAAATATATCCGAAAAAGAAATAGTAGACGCATTAAGTCCCATGTAAAGCACTAGGTTGCATAGTACAAAGAAACTTCTAAATCGCATAATTGCCTAAGCAATTTCGTAATTTGTATAAAATGTATTTAATAACGCTGAAAAACAGCAAAATGTTTCCAATGGTAATTTTTAAAAAAATCAGTTTTTTTTCATAAAGGAAGTGCTGATAATACTGGAAATGCAGCAAAATGTAGAATTAATGTCTGCGGAATATAGTTAGTACCTCAATAAAGAGCGAGGTGTTAAGTATATTTTAATGAATTTTAATTTTTTATGTTCATTTTTAAATGAAAAATTCTCTAAATCTTTTTTGATAATTTAACATCTCTTTATATTTTTTAACCATTCAGGAAGATATAACTTTGCATGTAACTTCTGTGTTATATGTTCTTGAATGGTATTAATGATTATTTATTTGTAAAAAATAGACAGAAACATGGAATCACAAAATGGTATGCTATGCACGCTTATTTATTGGAAGGACAATATTTTATAATAATAGAATAAAGAAGACGAAACGCGTTTTTTGAAACAAAATATTTTATTAAAGTCACTAAATGTAATATATTATTGTCGGGTTACCAGAATTAACTCCTTTGAAAATACTTCCGTATAAAAAGAACCAGATATTATGAATGAAAAATAAAATGAATGAGCTACGTAGAAAGTATCGGATAATTTATTAAACTGCCTTTTTATTCTATGTGCAAAATTACTTCTTACATGACAAAACGGCGATACCATAAAACTCTGGACCAGATATTGACATCAAACTAATCTGAAAATCCAACTCACTTTCGTTTTTGGTTGAGGGCCAAATCCATTTTTACCTTAAGACACTTAACTGGCTGAATTAAAGTAATATTTGTTCCTTTATTTTAAGTTAATAGATTCCGGAAAACAATGAGACGGAAAAAAAAAAAGGAGGAAAATCGCCAAGATTTCATCTCTTTAGGAAAAACTTATTTATCCTCCAACATTTTTTTTTTCATCTCCACGTTATCATTTTCCTGAACGGATGTTGGCGTGGCCGAATCATTAAGATAAGAAGCCCACAGAAGACTGAATCTCGTTTTTCGTTATTTTAACATCCAAGAGTGTTATCTGCGACAAATAAAATAAGACATTTTTTTTTTTTTTTTGAAAAAGTCTTTTTCTAAGCAATCATGTTCTTCAGCTATGGTTAATTGCGCTTTTGTGATTTTTAAAAGTACCAGTTTTTTTTCACCTTTCTTTTCTTTATAGTTCCTCTTCAATACGTTCAGAGTTAGAAGCTAAAACAACAGAAACCGTTTCATTAACACAGAGATTGTGTGAACTTACGAGATTTTAATTACATGCTTCACTGTTACTTGCTTTTTTTACAATCTAGACAAAGAACTAGCGAAAAGGGTACGCTTATAAGAAATTTAAATCCGAAAAAGAAATGGTAGACACATTAAGCTTCATGTAAAGCACTGTAAGATACCATAAGAAGGGTCGCATAGTAGAAAGAAAAATCTAAATCTCATAATTGCCTAAGCAATTTCGTAATTCGTGTAAAATGTATTTAATAATGGTGAAAGACATCTAAGTGTTTCTAATGGTTCTTTTTTAACAATCGAAGTTTTTTTGATAAAAGAAATGCTGATAATTCTGGAAATATAGCAAAAACTTAAAATTAATCTTTAAAAATTAATCTTAAAATTAACGTTGTTTCCACCTCAATGAAGAACGAGGTGTTGATTGTATTTTACTGAATTTTAACCAATTCTTTTTTTCATCTTTAAATGGGAACATCTATTATATTTTCATCATTTAGAACGATATAACATAGAAATTACTTTTATTTATTTCTAAAAAGGAGATAGAAAGAAGGAATTACAAAATGGAATGCTATGCACGCATATGTTTATTGCAAGGACAATATTTTATAAAGACAGAATAAAAAAGACAAAAAACACACTTGTTGAAACAATATATTTCTTTAAGGTCATTAGATGTAATATATCACCAGAATTAATTCCTTTTAAAATACTTTAGTAGAAAAAGAACAAAATATAATGAATGAGCAAATAAAAAGAAAGATCTACGCAGAGTATCTACGCAGAGTACATCAGATAATTTATTAAGCTATTTTTTTATTATATGAGAAAATTACTTCTTATATGACAAAGCGTCAATTTCATAATATTCTGGAGCAGATATTGACATCAAACTATTCTAAAAAACCAACTAACTTTTCTTTTTGGTTGAAGGCCAAATCCATTTTTACCTTAAGACTCTTAACTGGCTGAACTAAAGTAACGTTTGTTCCTTTTTTTTTTCCAAGTTAATAGAATCCGGAAAACAATGAGATGGAAAAAAAGGAGGAAAATCGCCAAGATTTTATCTCTTTAAGGAAAACTTATTTCTCCTCCAACATATTTTTTGCCACCTCCACATTATCATTTTCCTGAACGGATGTTGGCGTGGCCGAATCATTAAGATAAGAAGCACACAGAAGACTGAATTTCGTTTTTCGTTATTTTATCATCCAAGACTGTTATCTGGACAAATATACTATCTTTTTTTTTTGAAGAAGTCTTTTTTCTAAGAATTCATGTTCTTCAGCTATGGTTAATTGTGTTTTTGTGCTTTTTAAAAGCTTTGGATTTTTTTTTCTCATCATTTACTTTGGTAGTTCCTCTTGAATACGAGTTGGGAGCTAAAACTACAGAAACCGTTTCATTAGCACAGATATTGTGTGAACTTACGAGATTTTAATTACATGCTTCACCGCTGTTTTTTTTTACAGTCTAGATGAAGAACTAGCAAAAAGGGTACGCATGTAAAAAAATTAAATCCGAAAAAGAAATGGTAGACTCATTAAGACCCATGTAAAGCACCGCTTTGCATAGTACAATGAAAAATATAAATCGCATAATTGCCTAAGCAATTTCCTCATTTGTATAAAATGTATTTAATAAAGGTGAAAGGCATCTAAATGTTTCTAATAGTGTTTTTTTAATAACCCTGGTTCTTGTTTTATAAAAGAAATGCTGATAATACTGGAAATATAGCAATAACGTAAAATTAATGTGTCTAGAATGTGTGTAGCACATAAATGAGGAATGAGGTTTAAGTTATATTTTACTGAATTTTAAACTTTTATTTTCATTTTCAAATGATAACATCTGGAAATCTTTTTTGATCTTTGAACATCTTTTATGTTATTTGTTTTTCTATTAATGAACATATAACATTAAAAGTAATTTCTATGTTATAAATTCCTGAATGGTATTATTTATTATTTATTTGTAAAAAGGAGATAGGAACAAGGAATCACATAATAGGATGCATGCATGCACATATTTATTGTAAGGACAATATTTTATAATATAATAAAAAAGACAAAAGCTAACGCTTGTTAAAACAATATATTTCTTTAAAGTCATTAGATATAATATATTACCAGAATTAACTCCCTCGAAAATACTTTAGTAGAAAAATAGCGAAATATAAAGAGTGAGCATTTAAAAAGAATCAATTACATAGAGAATATCAGGTAATTTATAAAACTGTTTTTTCAATCTATGAACACAATTATTTATGATTAGTTATTTATTATTAATAGTTATTGTTAATCAAGTATTTATTATTATGATATTGAGTATTAGAACTTAATGTTATAATTTTTTTTTTTTAAATTAGTTTTATCATCAGAAAAATCTTACTGAAAATTATAAATAATGTAATAAATTAAATGATATAAAGGGTTTACTATATGAAAAAAGCAATATATTTTTGCTGTTATTTCATCGCGTTGATAACAATTTTTAAGCTTAATTTGTTATACACGCACATATTTATAGTTAGGACAATATTTTACAACAATCAAATAAAAAATCAAAGCCAGCTTGTTGAAACAATATACTTGTTTAAAGTTATTAAATGTAATATATCATTGCCGAGTTAACAGAATTAACTCCATTGAAAATATTGTAGCAGAAAAAGAACAAAATATAATGAATGAGCAAATAAGAAGAATGAACTACGTAGAAACTATCAAATAATTTATAAAACCGCCTTTTTATCCTATGAGCAAAATTTCTTCTTATGTGACAAAACGGCAATTCCATAAAATTCCGGAACAGATATTGACATCAAACTATTCTAAAATTGCAACTCACTTTCGTTTTTGGTTGACGGCCAAATCCATTTTTACCTTAAGACGCTTAACTGGTTGAACTAAAGTAACGTTTGTTCCTTTTTTCTTAAGTTAATAGATTCCGGAAAACTAATGACACGGAAGAAAAAAGGAGGAAAATCGCCAAGATTTCATCTCTTTAAGGAAAAACTTATTTCTCCTCCAACATATTTTTTGCCACCTCTATGTTATCATTTTCCTGAACGGATGTTGGCGTGGCCAAATCATTAAGATAAGAAGCACATAGAAGACTGAATTTCGTTTTTCATTATTTTATCATCCAAGAGTGTTATCTGCGACAAATATAGTAATACTTTTTTTTCTTTTTTTGAAAAAGTCGTTTTTCTAAGCAATCATGTTCTTCAGCCATGGTTAATTGCGCTTTTGTGCTTTTTAAAACAGCTGGATTTTTTTTCCTTCCTACTTTTTTTCTCGTCGTTTACTTTGGTAGTTCCTCTTCAATAGTACAGAGTTAGAAGCTAAAACTACAGAAAGCCATTAACACGGAGATTGTGCGAACTTACGAGATTTTAATTACATGCTTCAATATTACTTGCTTTTTTTTACAGTCTAGACAAAGAACGAACTAGCAAACAGGGTAAAAAAAATTAAATCCGAAAAAGAAATGGTAGACGCATTAAGTCCCATGTAAAGCACCGGGTTACATAGTATAAAGAAAAAATATAAATCGCATAATTGCCTAAGTAATTTCGTAATTTGTGTAAAATGTTTCTAATGGTATTTTTTTAATAATCTTTTGATAAAGGAAATGTTGATAATACTGGAAATATAGCCAAATAGTTAACACATCAAATGAAGAACGAGTTGTTAATTATATTTTACTGAATTTTAACATTTTCATTTTTAAATGATAACTTCTATGAATCTTTGTCGATCTTTGAAAATCTCTTATATTTTTACCATTCAGGAAGATATAACATAGAAATTATTTTATTTATTTGTAAAGAAGGGAAAGAAATCAATGTCGTAACAAAGAATCACAAAATGACATGTTATTCACGTGCATATTTATTGTAGGGACAATATTTTATAATAACAGAATAAAAAAGACTGAATACGCTTGTTGAAACAATATATTTCTTTAAAATCGTTATATGTAATATATCAACAGAATTAACACTTTTGAAAATACTTTAGCAGAAAAAGAGCAAAATATAATGAATGAGCAAATTAAAAGATAAATTACTTTTATTTATTTGTAAAATGGAGATAGAAATGAGGAATCACAAAATGAGATGCTTTGCACGCACATATTTATTGTAAAGACGATATTTTATAATAATAGAATAAAAAAGACTAAATAGCTTCTTGAAACAATATATTACTTTAAAGTCATTAAATGTTATGTATATCATTTTTAAGTTACCAGAATTAACTCCATTAAAAATACTTTAGTAGAAAAAGGGCCAAATAGAATGAATGAGGGATATTTAATTTGTTATTTTATATATGGGATAATTTATTAAACTGCTTTTTTTATTCTATGAGCAAAATTACTTCTTATACGGCAAAACGGCAATTTTATAAAATTCTGGAAAAGATATAGACATCAAACTATTCTAAAAATCCAACTCACTTTTCTTTTTGGTTGTGGGCCAAATCAATTTTTACCTTAAGACGCTTAACTGGCTGAACTAAAGTAACGTTTGTTCCTTTTTTTTCCAAGTTAATAGATTCCGGAAAACAATGAGACGGAAAAAAAAGGAGGAAAATCGCCACGATTTCATCTCTTTAAGGAAAAACTTATTTCTGCTCCAACATATTTTTTGCCACCTCTATGTTATCATTTTCCTGAAAGGATGTTGGCGTGGCAGAATCATTAAGATAAGAAGCACATAGAAGACTGAATTTCGTTTTTCGTTATTTTATCATCCAAGACTGTTATCTGGACAAATATACTATTTTTTTTTTTTTTTTTTTTTTTTTTGAAAAAGTTCTTTTTCTAAGCAATCGTGTTCTTCAGCAATGGTTAATTGCGCTTTTGTGCTTTTTAAAAGCACTGGATTTTTTATTCTTCCTACTTTTTTTCTCGTCATTTACTTTGGTAGTTCCTCTTCAATAGTACAGAGTTAGAAGCTAAAACTACAGAAAGCGTTTCATTAACACGGAGATTGTGCGAACTTACGAGATTTTAATTACAGGCTTCACTATTACTTGCTTTTTTTTACAGTCTAGACAAAGAACGAACTAGCAAACAGGGTAAAAAAAATAAATCCGAAAAAGAAATGGTAGACGCATTAAGTCCCATGTAAAGCACTGGGTTGTATAGTACGAAGAAAAAATAGAAATCGCATAATTGCCTAAGCAATTTTCGTATTTTGTGTAAAATGTTTCTAATGGTATTTTTTTTAACAATCTTTTGATAAAGGAAATGTTGATAATGCTGGAAATATAGCCAAACTTATAATTAATGGCTATGGAATATAGTTAACACATCAAATGAAGAACGAGTTGTTAATTATATTTTACTGAATTTTAACATTTTCATTTTTAAATGATAACTTCTATAAATATTTTCTGATCTTTGAAAATCTCATATTTTTACCATTCAGGAAGATATAACATAGAAATTATTTTATTTATTTGTAAAGAAGAGAAAGAAATCAATGTCGTAACAAAGAATCACAAAATGGCATGTTATTCACGTGCATATTTATTGTAGGGACAATATTTTATAATAATAGAATAAAAAAGACTAAACACGCTTGTTGAAACAATATATTTCTTTAAAATCGTTAGATGTGATATATCAACAGAATTAACACCTTTGAAAATACTTTAGTAGTACATTTCATAAAAGAGCAAAATATAATGAATGAGCAAATAAAAAGATAAATTACTTTTATTTTTTTTGTAAAATGGAGATAGAAATGAGGAATCACAAAATGAGATGCTTTGCACGCACATATTTATTGTAAGGACGATATTTTATAATAATAGAATAAAAAAGACTAAATAGCTTCTTGAAACAATATATTACTTTAAAGTCATTAAATGTTATGTATATCATTTTTAAGTTACCAGAATTAACTCCATTAAAAATACTTTAGTAGAAAAAGGGCCAAATAGAATGAATGAGGGATATTTAATTTGTTATTTTATATATGGGATAATTTATTAAACTGCTTTTTTTATTCTATGAGCAAAATTACTTCTTATACGGCAAAACGGCAATTTTATAAAATTCTGGAAAAGATATAGACATCAAACTATTCTAAAAATCCAACTCACTTTTCTTTTTGGTTGTGGGCCAAATCAATTTTTACCTTAAGACGCTTAACTGGCTGAACTAAAGTAACGTTTGTTCCTTTTTTTTCCCAAGTTAATAGATTCCGGAAAACAATGAGACGGAAAAAAAAGGAGGAAAATCGCCACGATTTCATCTCTTTAAGGAAAAACTTATTTCTGCTCCAACATATTTTTTGCCACCTCTATGTTATCATTTTCCTGAAAGGATGTTGGCGTGGCAGAATCATTAAGATAAGAAGCACATAGAAGACTGAATTTCGTTTTTCGTTATTTTATCATCCAAGACTGTTATCTGGACAAATATACTATTTTTTTTTTTTGAAAAAGTCCTTTTTCTAAGCAATCGTGTTCTTCAGCAATGGTTAATTGCGCTTTTATGCTTTTTAAAAACTTTGGATTTTTTTTCCTCTCTTTTTTTCTCATCATTTGTATTTCCTCTTGAACACTTTCAGAGTTAGAAGCTAAAACTACAGAAACCATTTCATTAACACAGAGATTGTGTGAACTTACGAGATTTTAATTACATACTCCACCGCTTTTTTTTTACAGTCTAGATAAAGAACTAGCGAAAATTGTACGCATATAAAAAAATTAAATCCGAAAAGAATGGTAGACGCATTAAGTCGCATAGTACAAAGAAAACTCTATATCGCATAATTGCCTAAACAGTTTCGTAATTTGTGTAAGATGTATTTAATAACGGTGAAAGACAGCAAAATGTTTCTAATGGTATTTTTTTAAATATAATTAGGTTTTTTTGATAAGGGAAATTCTGATAATACTGGAAATATACTAAAAACATAAAATTAATATCTTTGGAATATAGCTAACAGTTAAATGAAGAATGACGTGTTAATTATATTTTACTGAATTTTATTTTTCATTTTTAAATGAAAACTTCTCTAATTTTTTTGATTTTTGAATATCTTTTCAACTTTTAACATTCAGGAAGATGTAATATAGAAATTACTTTTTCCGATTTCATAAAAAGAGATAGAAACCAATGTCGTAACAATGATTCACAAACTGGGAAAGAAAAAAAAATTATTTGGTGTCTTAGAATTAAAAGTAATCATATCATATAATAGTGTTTCTTACCATGTTCGTTAAAATCTCAGACATTCTCTATATTTATATTTATGTTAAATATAAATTTCGTTCCATGTCTAATTTATTCCAAAATGCATTTCTGAAACTTCAAAAATAAGGTTATATATATTTTTTAGTTTATATAAGAACTATTTGTAAGTAATCATATGGAGAGAATACAAATTCATCTTATGTTTCTTAAAATCGGAAAAATTTTCTGTATGACAATTTATGAATAGTAGTAGATGAAACTCACATTGTTTGTATAATTCATAATACTATATTTTTGATAAATGAATTAATTATTGATAATACAATTGAATTCATTAAAATATGTAATTCTACATTTCTTTAATATATTTTTAACACAATACTGTAATATCTGAATTAATTTTGTAATTTTGTCATGGAAAGTTTTATAATTTTAAGAAAAATTATAATATAACGAATTTGTTTTTGCTACATTTTTATTGCATTGGAATAGGAATTTTTTTATATCATACCAAAATCATGAAGTAATTAATGAAAAGATTATTTCATAACATAATTTATAGAAATTTAATTTTAGTTAGTAAATTTATTAAAAATATCGTTGTTTAAATGTTATGGTTTGATGTATTTTTAAAGAAAATTTTCATTTTTCCTTAAATTTAAAATCTAAAATATTATACATACAATATTACTCAACTAATGTATCTGAGTATTATTTTTTGTCATTTTTTTAAATATATGTATATATATATATATTCACCAAATTTTACTTTAAACCAACAATATCATATTTTGAATACCGAAATAACTTTTTAGATATTCAAGTCTTTGTTTGCAGCAAAATTGTATACTCATTTTTATTTGTTTTATTTCATTAACGAGATAGCTATCATCAGCATAAATGTTTAAGGATCTTAGCTTCTACGATTTGCTTCTAGATCTGTATTTCCTTGCTTCTACGATACTTTATCATAACCTTTTATTTTCGTTTTTAAAGAAAAACCTCTAACTAAACCTTTCCTGATCTTTAAACATCTCTTAAACTTTTACCATTCCGAAAGATAAAACATAGAAATTACTTTTATCGATTTCAGAAAAGGAAACCAATGCCGTAGCAATGATTCACAAAATGGGAACGAAAGGCGATGTCTTTTGTCTTTTTACTGAAAATTACAAGTAATCATATCATATAACATTGTTTCTTATCATTTTCGTTAAAATCTCAAAAATTCTCTATTTTCAGATATAAGTTAAATATAAATTTTGATCCATGTCTGGATTATTCGAAAATTAATTTTTGAAACTAGCGAAAATTAATTTTCATTTTTTTTAAATTTGTATAAAAGTTGTTTGTAAGTAATCATACAGAGAGAATAGAAATTCATTCCGATATTCACTTTGATACTTTTCATGCTCGTAAAAAATCTAAAACATTCTCGGTATTCAGATCTAATTTCAATTTAAATTTCTGTCCTTGCCCAAATTATAGGAAAAATTATATGAAAAATTAATTTTTGAAATGTAAAAATAGGGACACATTTTTTTTTAATTCATAAGAAAAACGATCTGCTTGTCATTGAAAGAAAATTCATCTTTTACGTGAAGGCATATTTTTACATTTTTTTTTTTTTTTTTGGAAGGAAAGACATTTGGCAACATTTGGGACTCGGTTTATTCCTTGCTCATTCATTTAAAAAAAATGGTACTATTTGTTATTCTGATTGTTTTAGAATATCATATGCATCAAAGGAATATAATATTTAAATATAAAATATTATAAAGTTTTATAGATTATGTTTATAAAATTTCCACCACTTCGCTAACATTTCTTGAAGAATAGTGAAGAGGATCAAAGGAGGATGTATCAAAATAATTATTTCATACTTATTAAATCATTCATTCTGAGAAGTGCTTCGAATTCAAAAGGTGTTATGAATTCAAGGTAAGTGTCTAGACTTGCGTTATATCGGTGATTCATTAGTAATGTATAATTCATGGTCTAGACATATCTTACATACCTTAACCTTTGCGTAATATATACAGTGAATGTGCGACATATAATGGTTATCTGATTATTTTTCTGGACATGAATTGATGTGATTTATAGCGTTCTGAAGAGAAATAATTATACGGAGTCAAATATTTACCAAGTATATATAGAAATATTTATCACGACTCTTTATGAATGACTATGTAACTCTTTATAATATGATAGTTCAATACTTTATTATTTGAAAAATATATTGGATTTTAATAAAGTAATATTTTTACTTTGCTTCCAGCAGTTCAAAATTATAGCACAATAGAGGGGAAACAAGAGTTCTGAATAAATAATGTGGTTCAACGTAAAATTCTAAATTTCTGTAAAATATTGATATTTTTGTTTATTAAATAAGTGCTGACATATTTTTAGAAAAATATATTATAACTTTTATTTCTAATGATTTTTCTTTACATATTTTAATGATTGAATTGAATTAAAAAGCAACTGAATTCGGTACGGATATAATTGTTATTTTCATCAAAAGATGCTTTGCACTTGAACCTTTGACATCATACATTCGACCTGAAGAACTTGAGCAATTCTCAGTTGGAATGATATATTCCGAAGCAATGGGTGCCAGTTATTTCTAAGTAGCAAGAATCTACCTTTGTTCAGTAGTAAACATCAAGTAAACTACACGCAAACATTGGAAATGGGTTACAGTGGCTCATATCGAATGTCAGGCAAAGTGATTCGCTTTCTTCTTGTAATAGCGCAAAATGCTACAGAAATTCACCCAGTACAGTGTGCCATTATATGATCGTTAAATGCGTAGAGAAAAAAGTACATTAATGATACTGATATCTGTATATTGTCCGAGAGATACGACTTTCCGAACCTAACTGTGTCTGTCTCCTACAGCATTGGCCTATGCGAGCTTCAAATTTTCCTTCTTCAGTAGACGTGTTTTGCTTTGTTGGCATAAAATCATTAATGCTGTACTAGTTGAATTTCCGGTCAACAGAATTTTGTGCCTAAGTATAAAAAGTTTTTTTCCTGTGATATCAAAAGGACTGACGAATGATAGAGGACTACGGGAAAAAATTGTAAAAGTGTTTAGTCCAGTTATGCTTCCGTTTTTTTATTTTTTTTATTCACTTTCATAAAAAAAAAAAACAGTCTATATGTTTGAAATTGTTGTTACACAATTATATTAAAATGTGATACATTTGTAGCAGATTTAAAATTACCAATAGTGAGTGTCAGAAAAGATAGAGAAGACATTGCGTCAGATTGCCTCACCTATGCAGCTGAATCACAGGTGATTTAACTCAAGCCTAACTGTAGTTTCCTGGTTTTCTCTATTTTGATATTTCTCTTTTGGATAATTCGCATATTTGGAGCAGTTACGTTTAAACATTCACTTGAAAGACGTTGACCTACATTGACCTTGAGAAAGACCTACATTGCTCCTTTATCCTACTTATAATATTTGAAACACCCTAGAACAAAATCGTACGTATAAGAACCCAAAAAAACTTTTATTTGGTAACTAATTACAGTTGTCAATGAATTTTTTCTAATAAAATTTTACACATGACATTAAATTATGTGTAATATCATTTATATTACACTTGATAAATTAGAACAGTTAAGAATTTTTGCTGAGATATTTGTTATTGAATACTTGTTTTAAAGTATTCATTTCTGTTGCCTGTAACACAGCAAAAGTTTGATTTAAAAAATTATTAAATTAAGAATTTTTCATAATTATCATGGTAATACATAAGCCAAATAATCTTTCGACTATTTGGTCTTTTAAAAGGATATTTGTTTCAACCAATCACAATCTGTTATATATATTTTTTAAATATATGCATTCATATAATAAATTATAATTTTTATTTTATAATACTGAAAATAATTCAATATAACATATTTCATCAATAAATATATCTTCAAACAGATATTTCACTGTATTGGCAAAGACACAAAACGTTAATTTGGTTAACAAAGTTTTTTCTTGGAGGAAAATAAATTAATATTATTTAATTTAAATTTAAAATTGATATGATATATTATTAAAATTTGAAAGTAATACTTTTCTTAAAACTCTAATAAATTTTCCTATTTTACAGAAACAATTTTAATTACACGAACTAAAAATTTTAATACAATTTGAAATAATGTCTTCTTTTTGCAATCAATTCTAAAATGTCAGAAGAATTTTTAATAAAATTTAACTATATTCTTTCAAATATACAAACGTTCACCTACACTAATATTAAAACAATTTTTCCAAATGATTTACTAACTGGGTATAATATTATTATTAGGAGGCATAATTAATTAGCATTAAATTGTTCGATTGCGGATGAAAATTATTACATACAATTCAAACATTTATTTCAGCGAAAGTTTCTTTAGTAGAATGAAATAAACCAGAAAATCCTTCCTTTGTAAAATACGGCATAACACATTTGCATTCATTTATATGCGTACCTATCGAAATTTTCTCAAATATTCATTTCCTATTGAATAGATTCATATTTTAATGGAAAGTTAATGTTTTGAGATGTAAAAATCCCCATGCTGTTGATGGTATTCAATTTATAATTAACATTTAATTATAAATTTAATTTTAATTGAACAATTAATTGGATTCTACTCTATGTAAGTAAATTATTATAATTTTTAAAAAAAATATACTGTTATAATTAATGTAGAACAATTGCACTATATTAGAACTATTGTTACAAATTACAATGCATAATGTGAGTTGTATGCAAGATTGATATCATACAATTTATTATATATTTTCCGGTTAAACCAGTTGTCAATGCTATTATTATTAATTAATTGCATGTCCGATCACTACCAACCCCATGTCAAAGATCTTTTAATTTGAAAAAAAAAATATTTATAACTAGAAGTTTATTTGCCAGCATGATTGTTATGAAAGAGACCATTGTAGAAGACTTTCTAGAATTCCCATTTTTATTTTTTTGCGAGCAGACAAAATCTAATAAAATGTATTCTTTACATTCACCTTACAAAGGTTGCATCTCTAACTATAAACACTATTTTTACAATTTATAACAAGTACGAAATTAATGAATTTTGTACAAAGCCAGAAAATTAATTAACATATTTTGTTCCAATGAGAGTTCTCTACAGTTATCTTCAGATCGCAGACGAATATGCTAATCTTGAGAGAATTTTATAAAGTGTTACACTACAAATTTCAAGCTCATGGCATACACTAGTTATTCCATAAGTACAAATACTAAAGTAATTATTTAAATGGGAAACATGTCAGTGAACAAGCAAAAGGCCTCGAATTTTTATAAACCTCTAGTTTAAAAATCTTGCTTACTATTTATTCTATAATTTATTCTTTAGTATGTCTTCTTTAAATGTACAAAGGAGTGTAAGTAAACAAATTAAGTAAACAAAATTCGTTTAACTTTTGTTTAAGTAATTATTTTAGATTTATTTAGTGAATATGTGAATATAAATAAAATGAATATATTTTTAAACATTTATTCATATTTAGCCATTATAATGAATCATAAATTCATATTTCCGTAACTTAAAGTTTTCAAAAGAAAGTAAGAAAGTAATAGCTGTAAAAGCAACTATAAAAGACTGTTAGCTTTAAAAAAAGATGTTCTGGTGGAAATTAACATTTGAATAGCAAATAGTACATCATAAGTCTAATGTGACCAATTCATCTTTTATGTCAAAATGGGACATCTATTTATTTTAGGTAAACGTACATGTATTTAAAAAACCATATTTCTTTATAGTTTTTATTGATTTATGAAAAGAAAAGGAATTAACACGTGAAAAAAAATATCTTATGTTTTTTGCATTTTTCTGAAGGATAAATTCTGCTTAAGTAGTTTTGGTGTTGATTAGAAATATTGAAATTCTTAGGATAATTTCTTAAAATTTACTTTGAAATTTAATATTGCTTTAGGAACTGCATTTTGTTTGTTTGTTTATTTGTTTGTCCACAATTTACTAGCAAGAGAAAATACCCTTTCTACGGAAGTATTAATGCTGGGCAAATATCAATAATTATGTGAAAATTCATATGATTGAAATTCTTGGTATAAAAGTGTTGGAACAACTTCATCCAATCCTAGAGTTCTCTTCAAAACTTTTTGTGGGTGTAATGCAATTAGAAATAATGAATATTCACATGTTCCGCATTCTCATATGTTGTTAGTTGGATACTATTAATAAATTCCTTTTTAATCAATACATCCCATTGCACTCTGAATTTCTTCCGAAGTAGATATTTTACCTCAATTTGTCCAGTCAAATGTTCTAATTCTTCAAAAGACGAAGACTGTTGCTCGAAATGTTCTTGGCTGATTTTATACAAGTCAGTAGCAGTTGTTTTCATATATTTTTTGTTAATACCACTCTAATAATTTTCTTGTAAATTCGTGGGAGCTTGGAGCAGAAAATGAACACTCCTACAAGCTTCTGACTGGCATATACGTACTTGAGACGTATGTCATATGTTCGTATGCTATCATCGCCTATGTCACTAAATGCCAACCATCGGAATTTTTGATTTTTAACGCCTTTTTTGAAAAATAAGTTACCGTGGTATGCTGTCTTTCTGATACAGGTCAATTTAACTTCTTGAAATTGAGCTTGGAGGCCATCGGATAAACTGCTTAAAGACGGGAAGATCTCGGGTTGATAATGCAACCATGTGAAGGTTATGGTTACATTATAATGCATATTAATTTAGAAAATGGGCTGGCGTTATTCGCGTCCGTAGCATATCTTCAAACTATACGTGCCCTCTGGGTAGTGCTAAATGAGAAACAGCGGTGCAGCCCTTGCTTATATCATAAAGATTGACTGTATCTGTATTGCCAGCTGCATTAGAACAACAACAATTTAGAAAATAAATTATAGTTTTTTTCTTTGAATCTTTCCAACAACTAAAGCTCAAATAGAGCAAAAGAAACTGCTTAAAATAAAAAAAAAAAAACTCAAATTATACTATTTATCTAGAAAAAAATTGTTATCATAAATATAAATGTAATATCTTAAAGCATTAATAGCAGAATAAGTGAGCATATTTTAAGCATGACGATTTAACTTTTATTCTTGTATTTAATAATTTTTTTCCACTTTAATTCTATAAATGTTTTTACAGCCAAAGTATTTACATATTATCCATAATATAATTCTTTTTCTGAATAATATGCACTTAACCTTTATCTCAAAAATTGAAAAAGTTACAAGTTGAATAATTATCGTAAAACATTAATAACTGAATAAGCGTGAATATTTTAAGCATGCAGACTTATTCTTGTATTTATTACTTTTTTCCCTCTAATTCTATAAATGTTTTTACTGTCAAAGTATTTACATATTATCCATAATATAACTATTTTTATGATAATAAGTACTTAACCTTTTCCTAAAAAATGGGGAAAGTTACAAATTGAATAATTATCGTAAAGCATTAAATAGCAGGATAAACGAGCATATTTTAAGCATGACGATTTAACTCTTATTCTTGCATTTCTTACTATTTCCCCTCTAATTCCATAAATGCTTTTTACCACTAAAGTATTTACATATTATCCATAATATAACTCTTTTTCTGATAAGTACTTAACCTTTTGTAAAAAAAAGCTGGAAAAGTTACAAATTGAATAATTATTAATCTCCAGATGGCCTTAATGCATTTATTTTTGTTCACCCAAATGCTTCAGAGACAGTGCTTTCCAAAATGAAGGCCACATTAGCACCTGCCTTCCGCGGCTCATTCAATCTTTTTTTAATCGGATACAATGGGAACCCCTTTTCCTTTGAGTGAAATGTTCTTAATTAGGTACTTAATTATAAATCGTGAGGAGCTTTACCCTCGCCCCGAATCCAATTAATTATCTATCATCCACAGGAAATCGTTTAATCGCACTAAATACTGTAAGGTTTGTTTAACACTTACTACACGCGAAGAACTGACATGGGCATAATGCTCTTTAATTATTACGAAACTGGATTATTTGTGTAACTAGTCTAGTATCTACAAACGCATAAATCCTTTGTTGTACTACAACATGTAGTATTTACTTTGCAGAAAAGTGTCATAGAAACAACATGTCTTAATTAAATAACTGTTTATGTTATTCTTTTGTAACTTAATTACGAAGGATGGATAAATATGTTACGACCAGTACTGATAGCGTAATTGGATTAAAACGTTAAACTTACTGGTTGAATATTTAACGTTACCGCTTCGGACGAATGGGCTTTTCCAGTTCGGGTAATACCATGAAGCAATTTTTAGGTTTATGAAGTAGATGAAATTAGGAATTGCACTATTTGCTTTTTTAATTAGATGTATTAAAATTAATTAAATAATAAGGTGAACGTTGTTGCTTGAAGTGAAGAATTGTATAAAATTATAACGAAGTTTCTGAAGGTTGTTTTTTGAAAGCAAATGCAACAGCTCTTCTAATAAAGTTTACTAAATGAATTCAGGAATGAGTTGGCAAACTTCTTTCTTAAGAGTACACCACGTTGAATTAATGATAATCTGTGTAATTATGTTAATGGTAATTTTTGAAACCAACTTAAGTTGGAAACATATATTTTGATATATCTACGTAAGACACTAAATATCACTCACATATGTTGCATTCACATTAACTATATTTTATGCCCGAAAATATTTGACTAGAAATTAAAGAAGATGAATTCTGTTGCATTCTAAATACATAATTATAGTACATATTTCACTATTGAGATAAAGTGCATGAAACATTACGATATTTTACGAATGAAATTAAGATTATTTATTGTTGAAACAAGTTTTGATAGAATAATATGAGAGAATCTACTGGTAATAACAGCATTGCACTTACAAAAGGTGGGGAAAAGTTTTAATACTATTATAATTTTCTAATAATTATTAATTTATTAACATTTAAATTATTCTAAAAAAAAATTTTTAATTGAAAATTTCCAACACATTTTCATCCATAATCTAAAACAATCATAGAGTTTCATCTTTCATATAATTTCTGCACATAATAAAAAAAATAAGATATTTGAAATAATACATTTATTTTCTATTTTTCTTCTTTCTTTTTTATTTATTTTTCTTTTTAAACATCTTGCAAAATTTCTTTTTCTTTTAAATATTGCAAAATTCATAAAAAGGAAAAGTTAAAAAAATATTAATACACTAATCGTTGAACTTAAAATTGTAAAAGATTTTTATAAATGATTCAGTTTTAAATAATCCAAAAATTTAACATTGTTTAAATTTGAGTAATGATTTTTTTTTTGTTAAAAATTTCAAGGATATTACAATTTGCTCAAAATTCACCTGTCTTTGTTGTTATTTATAAGAATGCTTAGCACAAAAAGCTGTCTAATGCATACTCTCAGTTATTATAGAGTAATATGCCTGTTATTTAAGAGAGTCTGATTGAAAAAAAAAGATTTATGTGTTTTGGAACCAGATGCTCATGTAGAATACTTTTAATTCAGCACTTAATAAGTAACAACAGGAATCGAACAATACTTGCATATGCTGAGGTACTTCTGGTGATTAGCTGTGAATTCCGGCCAGACGACACGTTCGTAGAAGCTCCTGCTGGGATCGATGTGCATTTCACCCATTTGGGAACCTACATTGGGATCACTGCAAATAAAAAAAATGTATTTAGTAAATTATCTTTATTAAAAAGTTATTTTATTTAATCTAATACAACATTTAGAAAATATATAAATAAGATGGCAAAATATAATCAGCAACTCGTTATTATGAGACGAAGCAGTGGTGTCAAGTAAAAAAATTGCAAAAATAGTATTTAATTGTATTATTTTACACAATTATTAAATACTTATTAAAATACATTTACAATGCATTAACACTATTATTTAGATTTCTGCAAAACATTGAAGAGATTGAGTCATCAACCAATGGGAAATCTGGATTTTTTTTTTGTTCAGGGGGAGGGGGCGTATCAGGAACTTGGCAGTTGGTCTTCAAAATTACTGGCTCTTTCTAGTTTTTCCTCCAGACTTAAATTCTCGGAAAGAAACCAATTTGACACCATCAGCGGGAATCGAATTTTGGAATCCAGAAGATTCAAATTAATAATCAACACAATCTACAGGAAAAAGTATCAGCAGCAAATCTGTGAGACCTTCACCCAAATGTTTCTGCATATAGCGAAATAAGAGAAGATTGTGAATTTTCAGAATCTAATGCTACGTACTGATAAGTAGAACAAACGAACTTTGCTTCCAATAAAAGATCTCCTGATTATTTGATATATTTTAACATTTTGTTGCTGATATTATTAAGCAAACAGTTACAAATTTATGGTTCATCTATCCACTTGTGAGTTTGTAAACTTAAGTGTGCTTGTTGACATGTCAAAAATTATTATTAATGTTGTATTTAGAGTAAAAATTATAGTATATCTATATTTAATTTCTTTCAATAGTTAAATATAATAGCTTTATCCTTACATTTTTGAATTTTAAAATTAAATTTTAAATCAACTTATTGGTAAATATGTTAGTCAATATTATTACAGCCGGCATCTGCAATATTACTACTGTAATATTATAACTATCAACACATTTTCAGCCTATCATTTTAATGATTATTTTTACAAATATTATTTATTACTAAAAAATATACCTTGAAACTGATTAATCAAATTTGTTTTTATTTTAAAAATATATTTTTTTTTTAAATGTAGAATATAATGATTGTTTACTTAAATTGAGTACGGCAAGTAAGTTTAAAAACATTAATAATTTTAAATTCGTAATTTTTAAATCTAAAATTCGCTTTTTGTTTCATTTTTTAAATAAATTTATTATACATATTTATAAAATTGCAAATTATTATTTCCTTAAATAATTTTGTAGTACCTTTCTTCAAATTAATTTTTAATTTTGATTTTGTTGAGTAAAAATAAGGAAAGTAAACCATATAAAAAATAAACATAAAGAGATAATTATAGTTTATATTTAGTTCTTAAAAGTATAATGAAAAAACGCCATAACTTTAATATATACATCATTATGTATGCTGAGATCATTATAATGGTGAATAAAATAAATAATAACGTTAAATACAACATTTTTTTTTCAAAACTCTTTTAAAAAAATAATTTGTTATGCATGTTTGTTAAATATTTATCTAAATTTATAACTATACTAATAGAGGACACTTTTTTCTTAAATTTTATATTTGCATTACAATTTTCTAATTTTTGTTTAATGTCCGCTACTTAATTTTAAGTATGCTCCTTCAAGGAATTGAAGTGGAGCTATAAGATGTTGCCAAATCTATGCAGCTTCCCTAATGTTCAATATTACTACACCTGTTTCTTAAAGTGTTGTAAATGTTTGTTTTGTGAGCTTCAGAATGTTTCTTGAGGATAAAAAAGGATTCAAAGATATGGCCGTTTGTTGAGTTTATGTTTGAAAAATCGTCTTTTTTTGTCCCTCACATGTTGTACCAGAATCTCAAACAGGGGCTGAATACAAGCACGCTTTTTTTTTTTTTTCGAAAACATATTTATCACAATATATATCAACAGAAGAGAGCATATAACTGTTTTTAAGACATATAGTGCCTATTTATCAATCTATTCACTGTGAATATTTATAAAAATGCTTAGTATACAAGTTTTACATTTTAAGGGTTGAAAATGAAATATTTTTTAATTGCAATATATTGATAAAATCCTATTTTGACAAAATTTGCAATTTCTTTAGTCCTTCCTCTTTTAGAAATTCTTATACTTAAAATACAAGGACAAGTTATAATTTAAAAGTCATTTAAAATGTATTGTAAATTTCCTTCATGGCTATAACTATAAAAAATATAATACCTTTTGATAGTCTATTTACTAAGGATTTTGCAAAATTGTAACATATTTTACATCTTACCAGTTGAAAATGAAATATTTTTTGTTTGCAGTGTAATGATAAAATCCTATTCTGATAAAATTTGCAATTTCTTTAGTCCTTCCTCTTTTAGAAATTCTTATACTTAAAATACAAGGACAAGTTATAATTTAAAAGTCATTTAAAATGTATTGTAAATTTCCTTCATGGCTATAACTATAAAAAATATAGTACCTATTTGATAGTCTATTTACTAAGGATATTTGTAGAATTACTTAGTATACATATTTTACATCTTACCAGTTGAAAATGAAATATTTTTTGTTTGCAGTGTAATGATAAAATCCTATTCTGATAAAATTTGCAATTTCTTTAGCCCTTCCTCTTTTAGAAATTCTTATACTTAAAATACAAGGACAAGTTATAATTTAAAAGTCATTTAAAATGTATTGTAAATTTCCTTCATGGCTATAACTATAAAAAATATAGTACCTATTTGATAGTCTATTTACTAAGGATATTTGTAGAATTACTTAGTATACATATTTTACATCTTACCAGTTGAAAATGAAATATTTTTAATGCTATGTAACGATGAGAAGTAAATCCAATTTTCATTAAATTTTCAATTCCTTTAGACTTCTATCCTTTGGATATTCGAAAAAGGACAGTTCTCCGTGAAGAACCTTTTGAAATGTTGTCCCTTTTCTCCATAAATAATAATGCTGACATAACAGTTTTTTTTTTTTTTTTTTTTTTTTTTTTTTTTTTGAACACTTTCAACAAATTTTTATAGCCAACTGAAGGTAAATGCTCTGTTGAGAATTTTTTTAGATAATTATTTAAATTATAAATAACTTAATGATAAATATTAATTAACCTAATTTTAAATTTTAATATTCAAACAAAAAATTTTTTTTTCTCAAAAATAATGTCTTCAATATTAAAGGTAAAAAATAAAAATTGATTTAGGGTTGTAATGTAAAATATGAAGTAAGAAACAAAGATATAATATTTTAAAATTAATATGCTTTATTGTGGCGGTATCCATTTTGGCAATTTATTTATTAAAAAAACACTATATAAATGACTAATCTATTAAAGAATCATATTTTAAAGTAGTACGATTAAAGTAGCTATGGAATCCTATTTTATATCATAGTTAAATAAATTTTTCACCAATTCTAAAATAAATTCATGGCAAAATAACGATAAATGCATCACAAATATGTTATGCATATATAATGATTAAATTTCATGAAAATTTTTTAATGAATTACAGAAAAAAATGTCTAATAAGTCTTAGTTATTTATCATAATCGTTGTAATGAGGAAAACTTTTCAGCATTTTATAAAGCAGTTGACAAAATTATATAGTACATTAATACTCGTATCCGTCTCAAATACATTTTAAAAGGAATTTTGTACGAAACATTATATTCTAAATTTTTCCTTTTTTATTATTTTGTTGTTATGACAATTTACGTGATTTATTTTTTTTAATACACATAATTCATGAACGAAATTTCTATGGTATCATTAACAAATTTTCCAAAATAAATTATTGAAAAATAATATATTTAATGTATTCGGCTTTTGCCTTTTACTATTCGCTATAACAGCATCATTAAAGGCAATTATGAATAATCGGTCAAAACATTTCCGATTCTTGACTCATTATTGTAATTATATTAATTACAATCTTTATTAACAGTTTTAGAAAATTTGTGAAATTTTTTTAAATTTAGTAATGTTAGTGAACTTATAGATCTTTAAAAGAGTTTTTGCCTTAACAAACATACAAGACACTCAAGAGCCAAAACATTATGACCACCCCTACATTTTGCAATGAACTCGCCTGGATGACGTGGAAGGCACGTGATCAGGTGAAAGTGGTATTTAACTGCTGCTGGAGAGTCTGAAGAATCATTCTTTCACTTACTTCTGTGTGTGATGGGAAAGGCTGCGGATCTAAGCGACTTTGATAGACGGTAGATTGTAATGGCTCGAAGGCTCGGAACAAATATTTCCGAAACTGCACGACTCGTGGGTTGTTCGCGATCTACAGTTGTTAGTACTTATGCAAAGTGGATGAATGATGATGAAACCAGCAGTAGACGACATGGTGTTGGACGTCCACATGCTATCAAAGAAAAAGGTCGTCGGAGACTGTCTCGCATGATGAAGCAAAACCTGAGCCAGACAGTGGCTCAGCTGGCAGCTCAATACAATGCAGGGCCAAGTAGGATAGTATCGGAGCACACTGTTCAGCGGACACTGTTGGATATGGGGCTACGCAGCAAACGTCCCACTCGGTGCCTTTGCTGACCAAGCGTCATCGCCAACTGCGCCTGCGCTGGGCCCGGGAACATCGTGACTGGTCCATGGATCAGTGGGAGAGAGTTACCTGGTCAGATGAATCACGGTTTGTCATTCATCACGCCGATGGCCGTCTTACAGGCGAACAGTTGCTCTCTCAATGTACAGTAGGTCATACACAGGCCGGTAGTGGCGGTATTATGCTTTGGGGGACGTTCTCTTGGACGTCGCTGGGACCCGTGGTTGTGGTCATAATGAATTCTACAGGGTATCTGAACATCATTGAGTGTACCCTATGGCCTCTGTTTTTCCAGCTGGAAATGGAATTTCCAACAGGAAAAACCAAAATTGTGTTGTAGTGGTTCCAGGTGGAAAAACCATATATATATATATATATTGTTTTGGAAAAATCAAAAATATATCTTTATTCTCTAAATTTGGTCACAAAATTTATATTTCTTATAAAAATATGTGTAATAAATTAACGGGTGTCAAAGTATTATAGAACAGTTGAAGATAAGTAAAAGAAAATTGTATATTTTAATCCCAAAAATGCTACATTTTAATTCATTAAATTTTATTTGCTCTTCAAATTAAAGTAGCTTCTATAAGATCTTCTTACATTGTTGATCCAAGATAGCGTTTTATAAGCCTCAGTGCTGAGAAACTCCACTCAACACGTACTTGGGTTACTGCTAAAGTAATAAATGTCTTTGCCAGGGGTTGCACTATTATAGGAAAAAAAATAGAATTGTCTTCTTAACATTTATTTTCAGCATTATTTATTAGAATTTCGAAAAAAATAAATCTTACTTTTATAAACGATTTGGGAATCAGATTTTTATATCGATTTCTGTCTCTGATTAATAATGGCTAGGCAACTGAATTCCGAATTAAAACTCCTTTGTAAATTATTAAGCACTTATACATATATGATTTTGCTTGAAGCTATTCGCAAAAAGAGGCCACATTTATGGAAAGACAACTCTTGGTTTTTGCATCACGATAATTCGCCAGCTCTCATTGAATTGATTCTTCGTGACCTTTTTGCCAAAAATGAAACCCATATCGTTCCACATCCACCGTATTCACCTGATTTAGCACCGAACAACTTTTGGCTATTCCCTAAACTCAAACGTTCACACCAGAGACACCGCTTTGAGTCTATTAATAGATTCAACGTGAATCGCCACATGCTTTGAAGGCCATCCCGGTCAATGACTTTTTAGCATGCATTGAGGATTGGAAAAAACGTTGTTATGAGTGCATTGTGTACGGAGGGGTTTCTTTGAAGGCGATGAAATAAATTTGGAAGAATAAATAAATAGTTTTTGAAAAAATTAAAAAGTGTTCTTACTTTTTGGGCACAGTAGTACATGTAAGTAAAGAAGATTTAAACTAAGATCTTCTTTATATCTATTGCCACAACTTTAAAAGGATATATTCAAATTGGAAAATTTACACAGATAATGCATAGTAATATTACAGACAGTACGGAAAGTAAATTTCTTCTCAGGCATATTTATTTTCGTTCAATTGTTGTATTTTTGCACTGAGTTTCCTATAAAATAAACCAAAAACTTCATTCTGACAGAAAATACAGCTGATCCCTTTTGTGAGGTACGTGACAATGAATAAAAGTTATTATCTGAAAGAGTGTTTTTAAAAATAAATAACAAAATTCTTTTCATCCTCTTGTTGAGGATCTGCTGCCCAGAGGGCAATCACTTCTCTTCCTTTGAGAAATTGACAGTTTCTGTCTTTACAGTATGCCCGGTTTTTTTTACTTCACTTAGAAGTATTTGTCTTTCAAGCTGTAATCTCTTCAATATTCGAGACAACTTTGATAAAATGCCACATTAAAACGCAGAAAAAGTATAAGAAAAAGTTTATCTTGGTCACGTAAAAAAATTATGTAAAAGAAATGTGATATCACTTTAAATATGATTAATAATGAGAAACTCTGAACTGAGCTTTATTATCGCTTATAAAAAAATTCCGTCTTCTTGAATTATTTATATGCATTTTATTGAAAAAAGTTTTCTGAAAAATAGATAAAAATAAAATATATTAATTTATTTTTGACTATTTCTTCTCGAAATAAAATGAAAAACAAATTCAATTAATTTATATAAATGTATCCTAGCAGAAAACTGCCACAACTTACAAATTTTGATTTGTCTGTTTATTGTCGTACTTGTTGTAATAATTATTATACCAAATAAAGGTAAAATGCAAATTCTGTAATAAGATAAGTGCAGTGTATGCATGCTACAGATTAGACACTTTGCCTCTTGGATAAAGACTATATATTTGCACAGTGAATGGCTGTGTGGCTATTAAAAATTTCATTAATAGATTAAATGAGAGATCCATTAAATATTAAATGGAAAAAGTCCATTAAAATAACTATTAAAGCCCCGATTTATTATAGAACAGGAAATAAGTGGTTGTTATTAGAAAATATGAGTATACAGCGTATATATGTGTGAAAACCACAAATAAAACTATTAATTGTAGATTGGGAAATCAGGAAGAACAAAACTAATATTATTATGATTATATATATATATTCTTTCTCGATATTATACCATTCACAGAATGTGAATGTCAATATCTCTATAACGGAATCTTCTATCTGAAGTTGTGTGGATGCAAGATGGCGCTCCCCATTTCTTTTCTATCAAGTATCTCTTAACACATCAGTTTGGTGACAGAATTATCTCCCGCTATTTCACGCTTCCGTTACCTCCAAGGTCCCACGATCTCACTTTAATGGATCCCTGGTTGTGATATACATGAAATCTAAAGTGTATGCAATTAATCCACAAACTGCATCTGATTTGAAAGATGCCATCAGACGTCAGGATCAACAAATTCATCTTGTCATGGCATGTTCTTCAGTACTATCCACCATCTGCCGCATGCAAATTGTAATCGTGTGAGAAAGATTTGCTTTCAGTTGCTTCTCTGTTTTCACTTTTCTTAATCTGTCTAGCGCTGTCGATTTTTGTGCTACAGGATATTTAGGTGTTAGCATTTTAAATTTTCGAAATGTCACTGTAACCGTAACTGTTAGAGTTTAACTGTCGTTTTTCACATGATTCTTGAGCGCATACTTCAAACTAACTTAAACTGAAATTTTATTCAATTACTGTGAATGGTATTTTGATATTTGCTAGGAGTCATATACCGAGAATTTTTTTATAATTACCCTGTATACGTATGTATTTCTGTTTCCTGTAAATATTAGGCAATATTCTACAAAGTAACTCAACTGTGATGGTGAAAAAAGCTCATGCAGACTATTATGGCACCAGGTTATAACGTAAGCGGTGAAACGCTGGGAAGCAGCAGTTACTGTCTCATGAAATGAGAAAATACAAAAATGAGAGAGAAGGTAACGCATTTAATTGATAGAATAGCAAAATATTTGGACAAAATTACAGAAATTACTCAGAAGAGCAAGTATTCAGGTTGTCACTTGCGAAATAACAAGCAGAATAACAAGCAAAAATATTATGTCTTTAACATCGATGCCAACAGTTCTGCAACAAGATTTTTATAGTAATCGTATATAGATATCTTTTCATACGGCTCCGTTAAAAAAATTCAAAAGGAAAAATTTTAAATTTGGCATGCATTTTAATGGAAAATATTCGCCATATATTCTTAGGGCTTCTAGAGTATTCTAATGCGCAACACCATAAATGTCTATAAATATCCACCATTATCTTTCTCCTGATTCATGTAACCAGCCCTTCGTACTATAATACCTGATATAAATCTTGCTGACGCAGTTGAATATTTATTGAGACACATCTCCGATAGGGAAGAGTAATGAACTTCATGCTGGAGAAGGAGGCCCGAAAATTTTAATCATGAAAAATGACAATCTGAGAAATTATGGATCGATAATGCAGGAGAACATTATATAAATATATATATATATATGTGTGTGTGTTTATAAAGTCGGAAAAATTGTATATAGGAAATGCATACATAATGATATCCAATTTCTTAAGGAGTTATAACGAGGTGAAAATATCCCGCCTTAAAGTATTATTTGAAACTGTATTTAAGGGGCCTTGTGTTGTATTAGTCTTATGAAGAAGCTGCAGTTGTTTTAAAATGTTGAGCGAAAAATATGTTTAGTTTGTCTGGTGTATATTTAAGAACTGTTGCCATTTTTTATTCAAATTGGTTCGATGAGTAACAAAAACAGGCTTTTTACACTTTCAGCAATACTAACAGTTTACTACTTCATTTAAACAAAGACTATATTAATTTAAATATTTTAAGCATTGAATGCGAAATTACTGATTTAGATGTGTTTCATTACACCTTAAAGTTCCTATCATGAATTTTGAATCAGCCATGCTTTAGCATGAATTTAATGACGCTAAGACGACATGATGGCAACCAGTGGCAACAAGTATAATAAAAATTTGTTATAAGTGGTTAAAATTATATGAACAGAATTGTTGTTCTTCAATGGCGTAACGGCCCCCGTAGTAGGTTAAGGCCGTCTGCCTACTGGAAGATTCCTAAACATGAGATGCTTTCTTTTTACGGGGTACGGTTGTCAGGCCTACGCTCACTGCTCTGTAATCATATTAGATAAGTGGCCGAGTGGCCAGCGGTCTGGCTCTCCGTACCACAAGTTTCAGGTTCGAATCCAGGCTGTGTCATGAATGTTTGTAGTGGTTCGGAATCCACTTTAAGCCTTAGGTTCCGGTCTCATATGACCGTAGAGAATCACAGAGCCGATTCAGACTTCTTCTCGACCACATCATTCCCAAACTGTAAAGGGGCAGCTCAGCTCTAGGCACAATGATGTGGTGTGAAGTAGTAGTAGTTATATTAGATAGGGACCTACTGCTTAAAATGGATTCCGAACTACTACAATCATCCCTGATAACTCCGAGACTTGACCTGTGGCAACGAGAGCTATTTACTCAGCCATAAGGCCCCAAACAGAACTGTAGATGTACAAAATAATATTGTTAATTGCTGCCTCATGAATATAAATGGCACCACGAGCGTAAATGTTTACAAAAAGATAATGTAAACTGAACACCAGACGAATCATAACTTCCTCGTCTGCGTGGGCTTGCTTTAACAGGCAAGAAGTGGAAAAAAATATAGAATACTTTTTGTTTTTGGAAAAAAAAAATAATGCTTACGATTCACTGAAAGTATGGAAGTTTTTATTTGGAGATCATTAATTTTTAAACATAATATTTTTGAAAAGTATTTTTATTTTTATTTTTACAAGAGATAAAAAGAAAAAAGTAATAAAAGGACTTTAATTCAAAAAAATAATATGAAGCTTTCCATTACAAAAATATTTTCTGGATTATACTAAGGGTGGAATGAAGATATTCAACAAAATGACGCATATCGTATTAATAATAAAAATTTGTTTCTTATATTAATGTATTTACTCAGCTAAATCGCAGTCCAAACAACCATATTTTACCATATACAACCCTAGTAAAAAAGCAACAACCATATTTTTACTTTCTTCAGTGTGTCTCAAAGAAATAAAATGCAGATAAGATCTTTTACTATAATAAGTTGATAATCTTTTCTAAAATTACAGTAATTAAAACATGATGTTTAATTATTTTACCAAGAAATGATTTTTTTTTTAGCTGAACTGTCCAAAAATCTTGAATAAGATTATCTTTTAGTTGCTCTAAATATTGAAAAAAAACTATTAGCAAAATAAAAGAATATAAAATGAATGTGAATGTAAAATATTAAATTTTGTTACTGTAAAAATAACAAATAACTTTTAATAAAAAGTTCAATAAAAAGCTAAGTATAAAAAAACTCTAATAGCCTTAATTATCTCTATATAATAGCTAATAACCTTTTATACTTTAAGAGGAAGTATAAAAACTCCGTATGTATAAAAATTTTTTAAAAATTAACGTCTTATTATAAGTTATTTTAAAAATGTAATAAAATCTGTACTAAATTTATTATTTTGAAATACCACATAGCTATTCTTGTCAGTACATTTCAGTCCATGTTAATCATTTTGTAAAATATGCTTGCCGAACTATGTGGTTCGACCATTCTTCAATGCATAAATTCGAAATCAAGGCAGACACTTTGGATTCCATAATAAAACATTTAGTGAACAAATATTTGACATTGAGTTCATGAAAACAGTTCGTAACTTTTGCCATGGAAACAACAGCCAATTATATCCACTTTGAAATAATAACTGCTTTTCAATTTCAAACAAAATCTGTACAAATATGGAGAATTGCAGGAATTTTTTTTTTCTAATTTTTTATCACAATAATATTATTTATATCATATTAAATTTATGCATCTTATTTAAAATATTAGTATAAAAAATAATGAATATTAATTATTAAAATCTCTTAAGTTAAGAATATCTTGACTTGAATGATGTTATTTTTGTATAAGTATATGATATCTCTACATTTCAAGAATTATATACTATAGAGTAAAAAATATTTTTTTTTCTTTCTAATGCAGCTGGAAAACACTTAGACAGCTTGGTCTTGGATAAGGCAAGCGCTGCACAGACGTACTTTTGCAAAGGGGGCGCGTGTAATAAGATAAGCCACGGACGCGGAGTGCCCCCGTCTAATCGACCGGGACCTACGGATTAAAGTTTCGAACCACTACACACATCCATGGCACCACCGGGACTTTACCGTGCGCCAGAGCGCTAGCCACTCGGCCATTCAGGCCCAGAATAAAAATATAAAATAGGCCAAAAATTCATGGAAGCATTTCAAATAATAATAAGGAATAGTGGTCAACGACTTCGTGTTTTATGGGTTTTTGTGGTTTTCACATTTATTTAGGTGGCATTTTTTATACAATAATATGACTAATAATTTCATGTAAAATCACACATCGCATAAATTAAGATGTGTATTGCACTATTAATCAAAATTGTTTCAAAATTCTTGTCAATAAATACATGGATTGAAATTAGGTATAGGCTTGATGAAATATATTATGCTATGTAAACGGTGCTTGTATTAAAACTAGATGGTTATTTATTTAAAAATTATAATAAAATTCTTGAACTGCTACTTTTGCTTCAAAATATTTGCTGTTTTTCTCAAAATATTTTATGATAAAACGTCATCTGCATGTGTATTTCTCAATTACTTTTTGATATAAAAAAAAACACTGTAACCAAATTAACCAAGTTAAGTACTTTAATACAATATATTATCGTCTTAATATTTGGGCACATTGAACATTGCATACTGGAGCCTAAATTAATGGGATCATCTTTAAGAATCCCATTAATTCAACATACTTCCTTTAAATGAATTACATACAATGCTGTATAGCAGTTATTTTATTTATGAAGTACATAATTAATTAAAGAAACAATTAGGTTAATTAGATAAAACGGTTATTTCCCTTTCTGTTTTGGATATGTTTTTATTTTTAATATATTTTATTATTCATTAAGGCAAAAAAAAAAAAAAGTTTAATTCGATATTTTCCTTCAGTTCTGCTATCATGAAATAAATTAATGACGTTTACCCTTAGAGAGATAATATTGAATTTTTTAAATAAAATAAAATATGTACATAAAAATAATTTATTTTATAAATTACTAATTTCATAATTTAAATAGAAATATGTAATGAAGAAAATAAATTAATAGAAATTTAAAAGTATAGTGTCCTTATATAGTATTTTTGAGGTTCCAATGGGATTTTAAGAAAGCATGGTTACAAACCATTTTCTGAGATTTGGGGGCTTCAAGATGGCAGCAAGTAGTGTTGATTTGCCGAATGCGGCTCTTGGAAAATGTTACAATTCTATTGAACCCGCATTGGTTACGAGGTGCAGTATTAACCCTGATGTGTGAGAGAATGAAAATACATCATTGTGTATAAAATTATTCAATGTTAAATATTTTGAAAGTTTGAAAAGTGAATCAGTATAAAATTGTGTGCATTTGAAAACATTAAAGAACGTACCAAAATCTCGAACGCAAGCATAGTATCGCCATCTGTTGGTGTAAAAAAGGACTATAAAAATACCACCAGTAATACTCAGTCGTAAATTATTATTATTGAAATTTTCGGATAACTGTTCGTCATATGACGTTAAAATATTTCAAGGAATAAATATATCCCCGTAAATCACCGAACTGGAGTATAAATCATGAAACTTATCTCCAACAACAGAATTTTGGTGAAGTGTTGCTCTCTTACTAATAGAGAAAAATTACAAGTAGAAGTTGAGAAGAAAAATGACCTCAACACATCTACGACATCTTACTATGGTATTAAAAATGTTCCAGATGGTATTATGGACGAAGTGCCTTGGATACAATCATGAAGCAAACGAATGCTGAAATGATGTAACATGTTTCAAATGTTCTAAAGCACATAAAAGTGAAAACTGTTGCAAAAATATTCAAGTATGTTCTAACTGTATACCATGTAATGCTAAAATTAAAAATATAATAAAGTCGATATTAATCATAAGCCATCTGATAAACACTGGTCAAGCAATATTTTCTTGAGAAATTTAACAATTACAAAATTTGATATGAATAACTTAAAAACACAAACATTGAAGACAGCTCAATTAAATATACATAGATCCAAACCTATAATTCAGTAGCTTATTTTAGATATGGAAAATGGAAGCATAATTGTTGTTCTAAATCAGAAACCTCATTGTTATTAAGACACTCTTCCTGGCTTCCAAATCCTTATAAGATCTATTCTAATTTTAATTCGGAAACTGTTAAAGCTACTATAATTGTAATTGTTTGCTCTCCAAAACTCAGAAGAAACAATTGATGCAATAGTTAAAAACTCTGTACAATGCTCACCGATTCGTACCAAATATTTTTCTATTCCTGATCAGGCTGAAATCAAAAGACTCCTGAACCTAACTGTATCTCGGTTGAGATCATAATACATTTTCATCGCATATTTCTTTTCGAGATCTTTAATACGTGTTTTGAATCTTGGAGTTTTTCCAGATGAGTGGAAAACTGCACTTGTTATTTTAATTCTCAAAAACTCTTCTCTTACAGTTTCATATCTTGACAATATTCATGCATTAACCTACTTTCGTCCTTTGGAAAATGTCTCGGAAAAACTATTTATTAATAGAATTACTTGGTTTTTGAAAAATGAAAATCTACTTAGCAACGATCAATATGGATTCACCATGTAAAAAAGTAACTATGACGCTTTTTTGCTTTTCAAGAATGTTGTAGAGAAAGGGAAAAAAAAAGAAAAATTTTACTTCTTTAATTTTTCCAGATATTAAAAGAGCTTGACTAGAAATGGTGGCCCAGCATTCTAAACCTATTGAAAAAATATGATACATTCTATCAACATTTTCTCTCTTATAGACGATTTCTTGAAGAATAGAACAGCTATAATCATTGTGTTTTCTATCTCGAAAAACGTCGTCTCCAAAGAGGATATCTTCGGAATAATTTTCTGGTCCCATGTTCGGAAATGTAACAATTAATCATTTACTTTCGGAATTTGGTGGCCTCAATTGTTGGGAAATTATTGCTTTTGGTGACTACTTTTTTTCTACTAATCTACTTTTGTTTTCAAAGCAGATTACAGTCTGATCTCTTTACTAAAGCTCGAGAAATTCTTAATTTTGATACAAATTGGTAAAAAGATTGATTCAGGCTATAATTCAACCCCATGGAAATAAAAATTAATTATTTTAAAAAGAAAATTTTTCAAACAATTTTCAATTTTTTTTCTTATTAAATTGTTTATCAATTTCTCAATGGATTTCCAATTTCCCACGTGAGAGAAGGGAAGTATCTCGGTCTCCTCTTAGATATCAAAAATTCTATTGGGAAATCATATTTTCCTATATATCTAACAAATTTGATTTACAGTTTGGATTAAACCGTATTGCTCGTGTCACTTCTTTGGAATTAAATAGAATGTTATTTCTATTATTTATAAACAAGACAATGTGCCTTGCATTTTTTTTGCTACCATTGTTTGTGGTTCTGCACTACACAAAAAAAATAAATTCCATCGATTAGTACAGAGATGCATTATGTTGCGAATTATTTGTGAATATAGCACAATATTCTTCTTTTACCCTTGCAGGTTTCACCTCACAAACATCATTTTGAGTAACATCTAATTACGTAAATATCTCACCCAATAATCTGTAAATAACTGCTACTTGCCATTGCCAGTTTCAGCTCTACTTCATCCCAATTAGAGAAATCCAATCAACATTATTACAGGTAGCAATAATTTTATAGAACACTTTTCACTAATTTGTTATACTGTAGGCATTATAATAACAAAGATGATTTGGCTTACGTCATCGACAAAAATGACCGTGAAATAGAATATAATTAATACAGAATTCGTAATGAATACAATTAAGTTGCTGAATCCAAAGGAGTTACACGAGCTATTCAGCTATTAATATGTTTATTGCATAACTGTTAAGCATTAAACTTGCATTAGATTGGAAAATAGAACAAAATGGTTCCTATTCAAAATTTGTAATTTGTATGGATTCGCTGGCGTTTTTAGAATCACTGAAAAATATTGCATCATATAACAGTATTAGAATATTCAACCTGACCTGATTAGAATATTTGGGACCTGAATGGCCGAGTGTCTAGCGCTCTGGCGCTCGGTGCCACAGGTTTCGGGTTCGAATCCCGGCGGTGCCATGGATGTTAGTAGTGGTTCGGAATCCACTTTAAGCCGTAGGTCCCGGTCTTCTATGACTGTAAGAGCGTCACGGAGCAAAAGTCAGGCTTCTACCTACGGGTGCTCCATCACAACAGAAGCTGCTTCCTTCCCCTTCAATCATGAGTCCATATGGGCTCGTGGGCTTGGCCAGCCAAGTGGGATAAGAAACAACAACAACAACAGAATATTCAATAAGTACTGAATAAAATAAAGCCACCAAACGTGCATTGTACTGAATATTAATATACCAAAATCTTATTTTAAAAAGACACTCAAAATCAAGACCAATAATCTCTGGAATTCATTATACATAGAATCATACTATATATTTATCTTGAAGAAGTACTTTCGCTCTTTCCCCCAAAGGTTTAGCTCTCATTATGTTTTTACTAATTTCAGAATACTTAGTTTATGACTGGACATTGCAATTTTAATACGTATTTAAACAGACTTAAACAATGTTCAACTAATATTTGCAATTGCAATGTAGGTGAGTACAGAATATTAATCACATTGATTTTACTTCTTCCAGATTGAATATCCTAGAAAAACTTTAAGGAAAAAAAACTTCAAAAGTAAAATGAGAAACAAAATTTATTCAGTTTGTTAATAATAAGCCTGCGTTTACAATATTTTAAAATTTTGTTAATTCTTATTTTGATGTTTCTTAAATTCCTTATCTATATATTTTTTATTTTATTTATCTTTTCTAACATCATATGTACAAAAAAATTTAGCATTTTATTTATTATTTTTTCATTGATTTGTTTGCTACTTCTGTGCCTCTTGTGATACACAGGCACTTCTTATAAACTTCAAAAAAAATATATATATTTCTGATTGCCCGTTGGATGGTTTATAATGTGTCATGGACTTTTGGCCCAACGTACATAATTATGCAGGAAAAACCAAAATCTATGTCAATATATTTTATCATGCAAAAAACTAATGCGTTTAGCTGTCTTGAATCTCTTGAGGTTTTCATCTAAAATGCAGTTTACGTCTTTTCTTAAACTCTTTGAATAATCTTACCCCACAAGAATTAGGATTCTTAATTTAGTTTTCCTTTTAAATGTGATTGAACGAAAAATTTTGCATAGCAAAAAAAAAGTTTCTGGAATGCTTGCATTTATAGAATGAGATGAATTTACTTTCCAAATTGAATTATGCTCTCTGCCCTGCTCAGAGTTTAAACTCCATGAAACTTTTATTAAAGAATTCATTTTACTTAAACGATTTAGAAAACCAGGCAAAAGATTAGGGAAATTCACTCGGGTTATTTATTTTGATTAATTTGATGCCGAATGTAGATCTTCAGTTCTTGTTTGAGTTCGAGTTTCGGTCTACTGCATAGTACCAAAAGTATTTTATTTTATTTTATTTATTTATTTTTTATTCATTTATTTGTAGTAAGAAAGAACTCGGCACGAAATCAGATTTTCTAGGTAATTATGCAAAATACACTTTACATTTTGTTGAATGTAATTGATTCAGTGTTTTGGATGATATGAATATAAAACTAAGATAGATTCTATAGAGGATTGATGCTATCTTTTTAAATATGCGATTGCTATAAATGAATGAATGGGAGTATTTCCGTTGTTGATATTTCTTTTAAATGTCTATAAATATTCAGCAAGATTTGTAATATTTAGATGCAAAAAGATACTTTCAGTCTCTATGGAACGCGCACTCTCTAGAAAAATGTTAGATTTAAATCATTTCTTAACAAAAACTATTTTTGTGGCCTATAAGTAATTGCTCATGTCAGTTCAAGCTTGGAAAATCTCTCGATATAGATCTTGGTTAAAACTGTAATGCTTGAAAGTATGTTTCAGCTTAGTTATATGTAACTTTGCCTGATTTTCAACAAGATGATATTGTGTGACATTTAAGTGTATAGATAAAAATTCATTACAAAGCAGACATGTAAATTTCAAAACTATTTTGAGGTATTATAAAATAAGTACACCAGTTTTTATTTGCCTTTTATGGCATCTCAACTTGAAAAGCAAAACTTTTATTTAGAAATTATATTTAATCAAACTTTTTTTTATTTTTAATTCCCTTATTCTGACATTAAAAAAGCAAAATAATTATATAATTGTAAAAAAAAAAAGAAATATTCAAAAAAAAAAATTTCAAACTAAGTCAATCAAAATTTGCAAATTAATCGATGTAATTTAAACTAATTAATGAAATTTTGTTATTTGAAAACAAAATGCAAGAAATACAATCAATTTTACATAACAAGTGGTAATTTAATCAAAAAAATTATTCAATCAAAACTCTTAAATTTTGGTAACAAAAAATATGTATTTGAAGTTGAAGGATTATATTTGTATTTGAAGTTGAAGGATTATATTTGTATTTGAAGTTGTAAACTTGTAGTTGTAAGTTGTATTTGAAGTTTTCCAGGATTAAGGAAATAATTTTCATAAACAAATGGAGTTTTAATAATGTGTATAGTTACTGTTAAAAAGTCCGTGCAACAAATTTTCTAATTTATCTATATATAGAATGCTTTCTAAAATCTAAATTTGTCAATAAAACAATTATAATGTTAAACATACTCAAAATGAATCCTTTACTTTCGTCTGGAACTTAATTTTCAGACATTTTATATTGTTTTGACAGGTATTTTGGAACAGTTTTGATTGAGTAGTACAGCCTTCCGAAATAAATGCTGGTGTTATTGTCTATATTCATATGTAATTTAGACAATTCTAATTACATATTCTAATGTAATTTAGAAAATTATAACTAGGTACTAATCTTTATTTGATTCTTACTCCATATTCCAATCCCGAAAGTGATTTTGAAAGCAATGTCTGCAACACACATTTCCCCTAAGAATAGAAGTTTTCCGTGCTTGCTATGATCTGCACAAGGAAGCCGCGAACCATTCTAAAATTTCGGAATAATGTATAAAAATTGTTAATTAATTACAATTAATTAACAATTGTTAAAATTAAAATTATTAAAATTAATTACATGGTATAATAGTTATTGAAATTTTTTAAACAAATAAGAGGGATTTCTAAGATAAAATTAATAAACTTATCATGCCTATTAATTAAATCATTTTTGTTTATTCTTTCACTTGTAAAAAAACTAAAAAAAAAGTGATGTTTCTCTAGCAAAATATACTAAAAAGTCATTAAAAACTACATTTTGATTTAAATTAATAGACGTAAGGAAATTATATAAAACTAATCACTTTATAACCGTATGAAATTTTTAATTTCATATTACACAAAAGCCTTATCCATCACAAAAAAAGTGCTATGCGTATTGGAAATAAGAGCGAAACATATCCTAAAAATTGCCATTTATTTAATTTAATGGACAAAAAGTTAAATTTATAGATCAGTGTTAAATTTTGTAGATAATACTAATATAATAAAAAAATGAATTGTTTTGAATAAGTAAAACATATCTACAGAGTTATTTATTTAAATTATGACCCAAGGTTTAAATAAAAAGTAACGTTTAATTTAGCACAATAGATAAAAGTAAAAGTACAATATCCATGTATAACAATAATTAATTACGCTTAAAGTGTTATTTCAATTGTTCATCAAAATTCATGTTCATTTATGTAGAATATGCTTTTCAAACAATTCCAACGACATATTCGTAAATGCAATACAATTTTATCGTAAGTCCAGGATCATTAACATGCATATATTCATGTTGTGAGATGCGTTTGGTCACACAAAGCATATTAAACAGTAATCGAATAATAATAGATCATTAACATTTAAGGCTCATGCCTATGAATTCCCTTATTAACTTGACAATAACTCTAATGACCAATTCTCAATACATACTGAATGATTAAAATTATTATGTGTTTAGTTTCAAAGAGCTATAAGCCGCTAAATATCATTTAAATTTATATTGCATTTATATTGTATTCAATTTCCTCTTGTTTTATTTATTATTATTTCTTGTCAGATGTAACCTAACTTTTCAATAAACCTACAAATTAGAAATATAATCTAGCATTGATTTGCTGGAATTACAGATTTTCAAAGATTGCATTATTTTTATTTACTTCAGATTATGCATAGTAGGTATATTTATATTTTAATAAATTTATAAACAATGTTACACCAATACATTTTCTTTGTTGTTTCAGTTAAATTTAAATAATTGTGTACAATTAAATTTAAATAATTTGGCAGTTATGTTGTGCAAGGTTAAATTTAAATAATTTTGAAGTTAAATAAAAATAAAATTCATAATACAAAAGTAATAAAATCGATATTCTGAGTCTGGCATTTTATAATAAAATTATTTCCTTTGGTGTATATAATACATTTCAGTCTTTCCTTATTTTTTTCAAAATTGATTTTTGTAAAATTAAATTCATAATTTGACTTTATTTTTTTCTTAAATTAATTTCAAATATAATAATATAAATTTATAAATATATCTAAATTGCAATTGCTGCATGTTTAATTCAAATTCCTTTTTCTTTATTAAGGAAAAATATTTCAAAAACGTAAAACGACTTAAAGTGAAAGTAATTTATTCATGTACTTTAGAATTTTATTTACATTAAAAGGCCTAAGGGTAAAAGAAGTTTAAACTTGTTCTAAAATTGCTGAACAGATAATTTGAATTTGATATCTCCATTTTATCCGAAAATAATTTAGGTAGAATTTTATATGTGCATTTAAAATTTTATTTCTGTATGCAAGCAGAATGTTTTCGAGAAAGATATTTTGTAAAATAATTTCTTCTTGATGCATTGGAATAATTGTCTACATTTAATCAAATTGTTATTATTTTTTTTAAATCGTAATTATTATTATTTATATTTAATTCAGAATTTAACAAGTCTTTATTTGCTAAATCTCTAATCCTAAATTTATCACGTTACAGAATCATGTTTAATTTAAGAATTTCAGTCGATTAAATTTGTGTCAAAGTTTGACGATACCTTCAATCAATTAATGATTCAATAGAGTATTGCATTTTTAAAATTTATAACTGATATTTCGTATTCATTTCTTTTAAAAATTGTAACTGGATTAAACTGTATCCATGTAGATATTATAAGAGAAATTTTAATTTTTTTGCTGTCTATATAAGTATGCAAAATTACGAAAATTTTGTTATATATTACATATTATATATTATTTCAAAATGTGCTAATAAGATTTCAATGAAATTATATATGAATAAATGTTAATATAGTACAAGAGAATATCTGCGCAATTGCAGTAGTACAGAAGCATGATCGTTTAAAAGCTCCACAGAGCTAGAAGATCTATATCAGAGATTGCAATAATTGAAGACTGAAATGGGTAAATGGTGTTATGGTTCTTTCTGACAGTTATACAGTTTCTAAAAACTGAATTTACGCCAAAGTTCATGCAGTTCAGAAACACAGGAGAAGTGGGAGCAATTCCTCCAGTAATGCTTTTTTTAATTCTGGGTTATTGGCGAAGGTAGAAACCAAATTGGAATTGTTTTTGTAGCACTGTAGATATGTTCTATATGTTCTCCAATACTTCAGGAGAATATCTTTTCTTTCTGAAAATATAAGATATTCTACTAGGTAAATTCTTTGACCAGGCAAACGATCATATAAATACTTCGACCAGGAAAACAATATGTGAATGCAGGCTGTTCCATTAGATAGTACACGAGGTCAACTGCAACCCTTAAAAGGCGAACAGAAAGCTTCAAGGTATCAACCTTAATATTTCACAACATAACCTCTTATAATATATATAGGTCTTTCACACCTCTTATATATTGAAACTTCGGTTGCCATAGTGGTTGAAGGACACATAGTAGCTTCCTAGACGTCTCCGCATAAATTTGCGTCGAGAATATGTCACTATATTGAACTGGGACTCCATAGTGAATTTAAAGATTCCACTGATCTCAGATGTGTATTGTAGAATGCAAAATGGGTTATCTTGTGCTCTAAAGGGACCTTGGATTCTCAAATTCTCTTGGACCTTCGATTTCATTACATTTAAACATTCTCGTGTTGCCATCTTAAAAGTTTAAGACTTGAAATTATGGTTCTTGTAATGGCGTAAAGTTCACCCCAAAAATGAGAAGCTACTGCATTCCTGTTATGTATCACTTTACAGTGATACGCAAGACAGATATTGTAATAAAATGTACAAACAATGCAGGCTTAAGACAAATGTTGGTCTTCAATGACAGTCATGGTTCTTGATGATCTTTCCAATTTATCTATACGATTTTATTACATTTACACTGTTTCCACACAATGAACTCCACGTTAAGCGTTATATTTAAGACACTGCTGATAACAATATCTACACTTTTCACTACTTCATTCCATCATCTATAAGTTGGAAATTATTGTATAAACTCATTATATCTGTTCGTTTTTAAATTTTCTCGAATGGTGGAAAAACTGCCTCTAAATTTGTTGAGGTATGTGAGCGAAAGAAAAACAATACAAAATTTCGTATCGAAAAAATAAATGTTTTGTACAAAAGCATTTCATTTGAAATTATCACCTGCTCTCCTAAATTACGCATGTATAAATTTATGTATACATATTAAACACTAGAAATTATAATCATTGTTTAATTATAATCATGGTGTTAATATAATCATTATAATCATTGTGTAATTATAATAACTATAGTCATTGTGTAATTATAATTGTCTTACCTTTCCAGTAGGTTTTCAGAAAATCGAACAAATATGCAAATACTCTTAACTTGAATATTAGTTTATATCGTAAATATTATTATATTAATTTATATTTATATATTATTATATGAATTTATGAAATTTATCGCTAATATAATATACCGACAACTGTTTATCAATATGTTTTTCAAACATTTTAAAAAAATGCAATTATTAAATTAGGATTTCTACGAATAAACACTTTAGTATGAGGTCAAGTACATGAGATAAATTATGAAATCTCATTAAATTACGATAAAAAAATTATCAATGATATTATTAATGAAATCTCATTAAACAAATTAATGAGATTTGTAATTATGCTCTTAATCTAAATATGTTTAAGCCATATATTAAGACCGTGTTTAAGCCTAATACTATTCGAGAAAACATCAAAAACAACATCATCATCATTTCTAATATTTTCTTTAAAAAAAAATCTTACAGTCATTTTGAATAAATTCATTTTATTTTATCGAATTATTAATATATATTTTTTATTTAATATTTTCAAGTCTTTGACGGTTCAGCAAAAATAATTTATTTTCAAAAGCATTTTTCAAAAATATTGCATACCTTCTTTCTTTTAAAAAACAATTTTTTTTCATATATTTTTTCGAAGTCCCTTTACGTAATAAAATTAATTTTTATGTACATAAATAAGATTATATTACTTTTTTCTATAATTTCGATAGAAGATGAAAGATACTTAAAACGATTCAAAAAGTCCTTTTACAAAAGGTGTCAATGAAAATAAAGTTCTTCCAGTTTTTTAAGAAAAAATCAAATTAACGTACAAAAGATATTAAATACCCCTTTAAATATTTCCTTAACACATTACTAAAGGCAAAATAAATACAAGCAAAAAAAAAAAAAAAAAAAAAAAAAAAAAACACACAGTTACTGATATAAAGATTTTCGAAAACTATAATTAAAACAAATACCTTTTATAAAAATAAATCTTTCAGTAACTAAAAACGACAACAAAATTTACTCTTTGAGATAACCTAATAAATGAACTCTTGATAATTTTTTTTTATAAAATAAATAAATAAACACTAGCATGTTTATGAAAGATTCTTTTTTCTCACAATAAATATATTCCATGTATCTTTCCTTCCTATGTCATATTGAGTAAATTTCTGTCACCAACATTCTGAATGAAAAATCGCCTGGGATTCATAACTATGTAATTTTTTTTCTTCGATGAACTGTAAGTTATTCATTCGGCGGGAAGATCAAAAGAACTTTGATTCATTTATTTGGGTGCTATCTGAAGGGAAGGGAATTCTTAAAGAGAATCTGAAAAAGATGGGAGTGACAATAAAGAAACGGTGTAATTAATTTAAACGTCTCATTTGGTGTTGTTTTTATTCTTGGGTGTTTATCAACTTTCAAAAGTTATTTCTTTCCAGAGATAAATAGTAATCGGATGAATTTTTAATCATTTGGAATAAAAGATTTTTCTTTTCCATGGAATGGAGTTTTAAATGAGCTGTTGAGATTCTTTCAGATAACTGTTGAGATTCTTGCGTGTGCTTGCATTGCATACGTTAAGGTAAATGTGATCTATCCGGTGATTATGCATAATCTCCGGCAACATATAATGGATTAATCATCTTAATTAATCTTATAGTTGAGGATTAATCTTTTATCTAATAGTGGATTAATCCGGTGTTTATGGTTAATCACCGGTACCAGATTATGCATTTAATGGATTAATAATCTTATATAATCTCCCTTATAGTGAAGGATTTATCTATTACCTAATAGTGGATTAATTCGGTGATTATACATAATCCCCGGCACCGGATTAATCATATAATGGATTAATCATCTTAATGTATCTATCTTATAGTGATTAGGATTAATCGTTTGTTTAATAGTAAATTAATCCAGTGTTTATGCCTAATCAACGGTACCAGTTTATGCATATAACGGATTAATAATCTTATATAATCTCTCTTATAGTTAAGGATTAATCTATTATTTAATAGTGAATTAATCCGATGATTATACATAACCCCCGGCACCGGTTTAATAATATAATGGATTAATCATCTTAATTAATCTATCTTGTGAAGAATTAATCTTTTATTTAATAATGGATTAATCCGCTGATTATGCGTATAACGGATTAATCATCTTAAATAATTTACCTTGTGGAGGATTAATCTTCTATCTAATAGTGGATTAATAAGGTGATTATGTATAATCGCCGGCATTGGATTATGCATATAATCCGATGCCGGCGGATTATATGCATAATCTGATTACGGATTAATCTCTTATAGTGGAGGATTAATCTTTCGTCTAATAGTTTATTACTCAGGGGATTATGCATAAGTACCGGCAACATATAACGGATTAATCATATTCATTAATGTATCTTATAGTGGATTATTATTAAATAGTGGATTAATCCTGTGATTATTCACACTCACAGATTAATCACATTCACTGTAACATATATAACATTTTCAGAAGAATTTATAAAAATTATTTATAATTTTTTAATCAATCATTGCAGTTTAAAAGTAAGACAAATTTGTGTGTACATTAAATACTGAAAATATTATTAATTTTTTCATCTACTAAGAATCCTATGTTTCACTACAATATACTACTAACAGTTGTGTGGGAAATAGTATCGCCGGGTACGACTTTAAGGGATTATCGTCTCGCATTTGTATATGGTAAGGGATAAACCCAAAATATATCAGACTGCCGGAATGTCGATATAAGGAGCTTACATAAATTGCCATAATCGCTATTGAATCTCCTCATTTCTGAAACCATGATTGCAACACAGCTGATTCGTACCTAAATCCTGCTCACTTTAGCTGGAAAAGAAGGGATTTTTTTTTCGTATGTACATTAGCAAGAATGATATTTTTATATAAACTATGAACCATTCACCAACGTTTGATGAAGGGTAGATATTTTTGTCAGGAAGGACTAACTGACCCGAATATGGGTGTCGTATGGGAAAACGTTCACCAGATAGCGTTGACACGAGATACATATGCATGTAATGATAATCGTAATGAGTATTTACGCTTTCTTAAAACAGTGACTGTATCAGACCCTTAGCTGATTCCAACCTGAGTCCTCATACACGCTAGTTACGTAAACTCCACGAGTATCTTTATTTTTATAATAGAGAAACATTCCACGTATAGTAAACCATAAACAGCTCATGACTGACAGAGGATTACGATAGCTGCAAAGTGTTATTTTCAAGAGAACTACACCGTATTTTCACATTGTAAGGGTGAAAACCAGAAATTTCTCACCAGGCAGTTCAAATATCCATACGAGATGTTCCCACAAGCTGTTATGAAAGTCATTCAATGTTGAAGTTCGTAAATACTACACAATGATTCAAATGTATCATGCCAAAGAGAAATAGAATCGTCGGATATTACTCCTTTGATTGTACACATTACAACTGGATTATTTTGAGGGAGATAATATATTATTTTGTAATAAGCTTGAATATATATTTTGAAGCTAATTTTGAAACCACTCAGATATATATTTGCGATTACCATTGAAAAATAGCATTTATTTAGAACGAAATTATTGGCTTAATCGAGAAAGATATTGTTAATGAAAATGTTGTTTAGTATCGCAATATAAATTCTATTTATTTTGTTTTCGCTTATAATCATTCAATTATATTGTCTAATGTATAGTTATCACATTGTGCAAGTTGAATTATTCTATTTTACTTTTTCAGACTTCTGAATTCTAAATTTTATATTACACGTTTCAGGAAAGAGAAATTCATGAATATTTGAAATAATAAAGTTCTTTGATTTTTTTGAACAAATTAAATGTAAGCAACAAATTAATAGAAAAATAAAAAATATAAACTACATCGTAAAATTTGTAAAATACATTTACATGAATTGGCAGACATTAAAATATTTTTCATATAATCTATTATTATGCTTCTTTTTTTTACTGCAAATAAAGAGTAAGTAATTAATTGATTCCAAATAACTTCACACTATACGTTCAGCAAAAGAAATAACATTTTGTTGTTATCAAATATTTAAAAAAAAGTAAAATTTTCTCTTTTCCATCGATTGTGATACAACGAATATGAATATTTTATATATTTTGGATAAACTACTTGGATATTTTATTTGCAATACGATTGTAAAACCGTTTCAGCTAACTTCAGTTAGAACTACATGGGATTTATCCACAATCTCCAAGGAGTCTGAAAACAGAACCTATGCATAACAATGAGTCAGTAGTTAGTCATCATCTAATATTTATTTGGTTGTTTCCTGTCTGACTTATAATGCCATATGTAATGCATTTCCATTCAGGCTAAATCAAAATGTGCCGTGGAAATATTTATGATCAAAATCAATTATATGAATATCGTATGATTTATATTTTAGAAGGACATTTTATATATTTTTTTAATAAAATTATGAATATTTTATATATTTTGTTTAATAAAATTACAAACATTTTATTATATTGTTTATGTTAGGCAAATTAAATTAAAATTTGGGTTTCTATTTGTTGAGGCTTTGATTCTACTCAGAAATATTTAGTACAAAATAAATATTCTTTGATTTGAATTTTCTTGGAAATCTAGATTTGTGATCTGATTTTTCTAAATTATTTTCATATTTTCATTGACTTTTCCTTCTTTTATGTCTTTTAGTTTTTATTTTATATAAAAAGTCTAGAAATTGTTTCTGTGTAATTTATATATCCTTAGGAAGATTGAAATTCATTAGAAAACATTGATTGTACAAAAAGGATGTTATCATTCTATCTTGCAGACAAACGTATTGTGAAATTTAAAATATATATGTATTCTAATCTGCATGTCACTTCACGACTACTAAATATTTATACTGTAAAAATAAAAGCCACTTATAAAATTATTTAAATATTAAATAATTAATAAAATCTAAATAATTATTATATTTTCTCAAATTGTGCAAGTTCAAATTATCGAATCAAGTTGGATTAATCTACATAAGAACTGAAAAATATGTAACTATTATATATAATCTGACTTCAGTGTAGGTCCGAGTTAGAATATTCTCAATGTGGCCCAAGCATATTGTAAAAGGCGACTAAAAGGTGTACCCAGTGCTAAGAGGTATAACCAGTTGAGGTAAAGTCAGACTTTTCCCTTTGGTTACCCCATGTATTTATCCCGCAAGGTCAAGTAAATTGTTTCTATGCGCCATTTATATATCCATCCAACGACCGTACCATGCTGAATATACCGGTTCCCGTTAGATCACCGAAGTCAAGCATCATTGGGCGCGGTATGGGTGACCACCTGGGAGCGTGCCGTTGGCAAATGTGGGACCTGAAAGGCCGAGTGTCTAGCGCTCTGGCGCTCGGTGCCACAGGTTTCGGGTTCGAATCCCGGCGGTGCCATGGATGTTTGTAGTGGTTCGGAATCCACTTTAAGCCGTATTTATATGACTGTAAGAGCGTCACGGAGCAAAAGTCAAGGGTGCTCCATCACAACAGAAGCTGCTTCCTTCCCCTTCAATCATGAGTCCATATGGGCTCGTGAGCTTGGCCAGCCAAGTGGGATAAGAAACAACAACAACATTTATATATCCAGAGAAAAGTGGAAATTCATTAGAAAATATTGATTGCACATAAAAGATATTAAAATTCCGTCTTGCAGATAGACGTATTATGAAATTAAAAATATATATATATAATTTTGCTGTCACTGCATGATTGCTAAGCCTTTATGCTATAAAAATAAGTCACTAATAAAATAACTTAAATCTTAAATAATTAAAAAATCTTTTACAAGAATTCTATAATTTTTCAAATTGTGTAACTTCAAATTTTCGAATCAAATTTGATTAGTCTCTATAAAAATTGAAAAATATATAATTTTTACATATAATATGACTCCCATGTGGGTCCGGGTTAGAATAGCCCCATTATAGCACTTTTATGTCGTAAAAGGTTACTACAATGGGTACCGAGTGACCGGGGGTATAAGCGGGTGGAGTAAAGTCAGACTTTCCCTTTGGGTGCCCCTTGGCTGGCCAGATGGCCAATTGGCTAGTTGTCTCACCATTGATACTTCAGGTTCAAATCCTGGCTGTGGCATGGATGTTTGTTAGTGGTTCGAAATCCACATTAAACTGTAGGTCCCGATCTAATTAGCCGAAAGTGTGCATAAATTGACCGTAGAGCGATAAACCGAACCAAATTCTTTACCCCATGTCTTTGTGCCACAAGATCAAGGACAAAAAGAAACTGCATTTTTAACTTTTATCATAACTCGTCACTGATTCATGGACTTGGTCTAGATGTTGCTGTCGACCAAGTAGGACAAAAAACAACAACATAAATAATATGCAACTATATATATATTTATTTATAACTATTTTTTTCCCTTGAAGTTTTTAAAATTAAATATTATTTAATCAATTTTTAAATAAAGATGTTATGAAATAACAGAATAATTAATACATGAACAGTATCATTTAAATTATTAAAAATAATTGATCCTAATTAAATCAACACATATAAATATCGTTAACAATAATATCTCAATGCAAAGGTGAATTTAAGCACATTGGATACAATGTCAAGACAAAATACTTAGCATATTTTGTTTATATGAAATTTCTTGATATTTGAAAAGAAGTCTAAATCAATAGTATATAAATTTTGCTTAGATTTTCTTAAGCCCTAAATCATCCGAAAAAGGTCTAGGAAGAAAATTGGTACTTACCTACCTAACTGTTTCTGAGGAACAAAAGTATTGATGCCGAGTTCCTTACTGATGGAAATATTTCTGTGTTTTTTCTATGAAATGTTTCGCGTAACTAATGTATTGGAAATAACATGATAACGAGAAAATAACCATATTTTATTTCGAATTTTCGATTTGACTTTAAAATGAAAATGAGAGAAAAAATAGATTTGCTTTTTGTCAATACGCTATGTAATACTAATGGAAGATGTAAAAATAGGAAATTCACGGATTGCAGTAAAGGTAGTTATTCAAATATCAATCTAAAAATAAGAACAAAAATTATTCTTTAATGTCCAGGAGTTTGCATTTTGCATATTTTATCAATGAATTTCAGGACTATAACGTATTTAAACCTACAATTACGTTAAAAAATATAGTGTTAATAATATTATTTTTATTAATTGTTGGTTATAAATTATCATGAAGTATCTATGCTTATATTGTTTAAGCTGTTAATAGAAATTAAGCAAAATTGATATCCTAGATTAGAATAAATTAACTTTTAATTAAAAATTTCATAATTATTATTTCGAAGTAATTATGAATGCATAAAATATTTTTGATAAGAATAATTATTTTCTTAGTGTTTGATTTTTTTAATAAAAAAAAATCATTTTTGAAAAATGTTAGACTAATTTTGTAAAATAACTAATTTTGACTAATTAAGACTAGACTAGAGTTGGTTAAGACTAGTTAGACTAATTTTCTTTTTTTTAAATATACCTGGAAAACAATCATATCTAAATCAGCACTGTAAATTTGTTTCATGAAAGAAAATTTTGAAAGCATTATTATTTATTTTGCAATAATATATAATTTTTAATACTTTGGTAAGATTATTTTGTGGCTAAAAAGGCATACAAAGTATCGCAAAATTGAATTTTTAATTTTTAGTATTAGTTATTAAATGCATATTAAAAGCATATTTATAACGAAACAAATTAAACAGAACAATAGGCTTGTTATGAAATATCTCTTATAGAGTGCCTAGTATAATAATAATAAGTAGAAAAAAAAGAAACCCTTTTATTTAATAAAAATAGTTGACTTAGAAAAATTCTTTATTTTTGAAAAAAACGTTTCTAAATTTTTTCATTTTCTATTTACCTTTACTTTTAATGTAGTAACATTATTGAATATTACAGGAATTTCATATTAATTAAGATAACTTTGCCCGGTTAATAAGTCTTTGCATTTTTGTGCTCTTTTTTATGTAAAGATTTAGTTTTCTGTTATTTAAATAACTTGTTATATTGAATATAATATGTACATAATTATTTTTGGTTTTTCAAAAGACATTGTGTCAACTGTACTGTATACTTGATTTTGTGACTGAAGGTACCTCAGTGTCGTCGAAAAATGTTTTAGGGTTGTATATAAAAAGTTCTTCAAAGATTTAATTTAGTATTAAAAAGAAATATTGGATTATTTAGCAAAAAAATATAATTTTATTATTAATTATTTAGGGAATATTTTTCCATTTGTTTCAGAAATATTAATAATATATATAAATTTCTATCCTGTAAATGAGAAGAAATATAAAGGATTTTTTGTAGCATTTGTAAGCAATGCAATTATGTAAGTTCCTAAGATAATCCATGAAAAAAATGTACATTATTTGCTCTAAATAAACCAAAAATAACAAGAATAATTAAGTCAACTCTGTATGCTTAGGGAAATATTCTTTTCCTTTCGTACGTTATTAAAATTAAAAGTCCTTCGTTATTTTGTGCATTCTTTACAACGTGAAATGTAAGAAAAAAATACTTCATTGTTAATTAAGTCTCAAAGGTTTAAATCGAATTCTGTTATTCTTTAAATCCATGGTAAGGTTTGATCTACCACGTCCTATTTACTTATGCAAATATATTCATAAGCATATTTTCTATAGAAACAATTCATCTCATAGAATTCACTGCTTCTTTAAAAAATGAAGAAAATGCATTTTTTAGATTCCATATTCTTTTCCCTCAATAATTAAATGTAAAAGGAAAATACGTCAAAAATATATTTATGATTTAAAACTCTTTTAATTACATCCTTAGTTTCTAATAATTTATTCAATTTTGAATTTTTAAAATTTTAATTGGTTATATAGAATTTTTTAGTTTTGCGTTTAATTATGCAAATTTGATATTTCATAATTGTTCAAATGCATTATATGAATAAACTATTTTTTAAATAGCTTTATATATATATTTTTGAAAAAAATTAAACTGATGTTTTTTAGTTTGAAATGTGTATTTTACAAAAATTATAAATTATTCATTATAAATAGAATTGAATTTCATATCTCAATTTTTTTCCAATGTATTGCATATTTTTCTGAGATATATCACATTAATTTTTAATGTATCCAATGGCCGAAAACATTATTTTTCACTGTTTTCCATTTTAATACAACAAAATATAAATTTAAATATTTTACTTATTGTATTTCAAAATAAAGTTTTAGCTTTTTTGCGGCTTAAATAATGCATCTTTAAACTCTTTACACACATAAAAATAATTTCCTACAGGTGGTTCTGAGTTTTCTAAATAATATCTAATTAATATATAATATAAATTGATATTTATATGAAATATATGAAGATTTTATAATTGTCAAATTCTGATTTTATTCAAACCCAAAATAACAAATAAATGTACATTATTTGTTATTTTGAGAATTTTCGAGTTTACGAAAATAGGACACTAGAAATATCACCATTAAAGATTTAAAAACAAAACTACTTAAAACAAAATGCACTAAGGAAGAAATGACATTTTGTTCAAGAAATTATAATTTATTAGTAGCATTTCATTTGAAACTTCCATAAAAACACATCTAGAAATTGTTTACACAAATTAATAGAAACTCATTCGATAACCTTTAAGCAATTTTCGTGAAACTGAAGTTTTTTTTATCGCAAGAGTAACTTTTGGGCTCTTTAACGAGTTAATGATTAGATTTCTATCAGAGAGATTGAAAAGTCTCCACAAAAGGAAATCAACTACAATGTACTCCGAAGAATCAATTGTTTTCTGAAAAATTCATTGCCTCTGATTTCTGTGGTTTACATGTTTTCTTGAAAAAAAAACGCTGTTATTTATTATCTCTAAGATTCTGTATTAGTATTTTTTATTAAATGTTTTTTTAATTTTATTTTGCATATTTTTAAGTGAATTCCAGGACTATTACCTATTTAAACCTACAATTAAATTAATTAAGTGTAGTGGAAATGATAATATTATTTTTATTAATTTTTGGTTATAACTTGTCGTGAAATATTTATGTTATATTGTTTAAGATATTATTAGAAATTTATCAAAATTGACATTCTAGATTATAATAAATTAACCTTTAATTAAAATTAACTTTCATAACATTTACTTACATATCTTGAAATTATTATGAGCTCATAAAAGATATTTGCTTAGAATAAATATTTTTGTGTTTGATTTTCTATAATAAAAAAAATCATTTTTTAGAAATTTTAGATTAATTTTATCAAGAAATAAAAAAAAATGATATAGTTATTCTTTATTTAAAATGCATCTATGAAACAATTAATAATTATCAAATTATTAATGACATAATATTTTTGCTTAGAATAATTATCTTCTTATTGTGTGTTTGATTTACTATAATAAAAAAAATCATTAGAAACATTTTAGACTAATATTGTAAAGAAAGAAAATATATTATTTTTTGCTTAAAATACGCCTGGGAAACACTCAGATCTAAACCAACATTGTAAATTTGTTTCATGAAAGAAAAATCTAAAAAATACTATTTATTTTGTTATAATACCTAATTTTGGATTCTTTGGTAAGCCTATTTTGTGGCTAAGAATGCATATAAAGTATTGCATAGTTAGAATTGTATGTATTGTATGTAGAATTAGGTATTGTATGTAGTTAACACGTATTTATAAATAAATAAATTAAACAGAACAATAGGCTTGTCATAAAATATCTCTTATAGAGTACCAGGTATAATAATAGCAACAATAAGAAGAAGAAGAATAAAACGAAAGCTTTTTCATCTTATGAACATAGTTGACTAAAGAAAGTCTTTATTTTTGAAAAAAAAATTTCGAAATTTTGTCATTTTCTCTTTTCCTTGTTTATTATCGAATACTTACATTAATTTCATATTAATTAAGTTAAATTCTCCCGGTTAATTAAATCTTTTCATTTCTGTGCTCTTTTTTATGTAAAGTTGTAGTTTTCTGTTATTGAAATAACTTATCTTGAACATAATTATGTGCATAATTATTTTTGTTTTTCAAAAGACATTATCTCAACTATACTGTATACTTGCTTTAGTGACTAAAGGTAAATGTGTTGCGAAAAATGTAATAGAGTTGTATAATAATGGTTCTTCAAAGATTTAATTTAGAATTAAAAAGAAAGATATTGAAGTTAATTAACAAAAAATATATTATTATTATTATTATTATTAGGAAATATTTTTCCATTATTTGCAGAAATACATACATATTTGATTTCTATTATGAAGAATTATAAAATAATGTTTGTAGCATTTATAAGCAATACAATTATATAAGTTCCTATGATAATCCATGAAAAAAACAACACTTTATTTGCTCTAAGTAAAACAAAAATAACAAGAATAATTAATTCAACGCAACATGTTTTGGGAAATATTATTTTAACTAAAAGATTTTCTTTCGTACGTTATTGAAATTAAAACTCCTTCGTTATTTTGTGCATTCTTTTCAACTTGGAGTGTAAGGAAAAGTACTCTATTGTTAATTAAGTCTCAAAGGTTTAAATCGAATTCTGTTATTCTTAAAGTCTAACGTAAGGTTTGACTACCACGTCCTATTCACTTATGCAAATATATTCATAAGTCTATTTTCTATAAAAACAATTCATCTCATAGATTTACTACTTCTTTGAAAGAAAATGAATTTTTTAGATTCCATATTCTTTTCCTTAATAATTAAAGGTAAAAGGAAAATACGTCAAAAATATATTTATGATTTAAAATCTCTTTTAATTACATCCTTAGTTTGCAATAATGTATTCAATTTTGAATTTCAAAAATTTTTAATTAGTTATATAGATTTTTTTAGGTTTGTGTTTAAATATGTAAATTTGACATTTCATAGTTGTTCAAGTACATTATTAGAAATAAATATCGTATAAAGTATCGTATAATTAGATTTTTAATATTGAGAATTAGGTAATGTATGTAGTTAACATGTATTTATAAATAAATAAATTAAACAGAACAATAGGCTTGTCATAAAATATGTCTTATAGAGTACCAGGTATAATAACAACAACAATAAGAATAATAATAAAAAGAAAGCCTTTTTATCTTATAAAAATAGTTGGCTTAGGCAAATTCTTTATTTAAAAAAAAAAATTCGAAATTTTCATTTTCTCTTTTCCTTGTTTATTATTGAATACTTACATGAATTTCATATTAATTAGGTTAGGTTCGCCTTGTTAATTAAATCTTCTGCATTTTTGTGCTTTTTTATGTAAAGATGTAGTTTTCTGTTATTTAAATAACTTGTTATCTTGAACATAATATGACCATAATTATTTTTGTTTTTCAAAAGGCATTATCTCAACTGCACTGCATATTTACTTTTGTTACTGAAGATATATCAGTGTTGTCGAAAAATGTAATAGGGTTGTATAAAAATGGTTCTTCATAGATTTAATTTAAACTTAAAAAAAAAAGATATTTGATTATTTAACAAAATAATATATTATTTTCTATTATTAATTATTTAGGGAATATTTTTCCATGCGTTTCAGAAATAATATTAATGTATATTAATTCATATCATGTAAATAAGATGAAATATAAAATATTTTTGTATCATTTATAAGAAATACAATTATGTAAAGTCCTAAGATAATCCAAAAAAAAAAAAACATGGACTTTATTTGCTCTAAATAAAGGGAAAATAACAAGAATAATTAATTCGACTCTGTATTCTTAGGGAAATATTCTTTTCCCTAAAAGATTTCCTTTCGTACGTTATTGAAATTAAAAGTCCTTCGTTATTTTGTGCATTCTTTACAACGTCAATTGTAAGAAAAATTACTTCATTGTTAATTAAGTCTCAAAGGTTTAAATCGAATTCTGTTATTCTTTGAGTCCATGGTAAGGTTTGATCTACCACGTCCTATTTACATATGCAAATATATTCCTAAGACTATTTTCTATAGCAACAATTCATAACATAGAATTTACTGCTTCTTTGAAAGAAAATGATTTTTTAATTCCATATTCTTTTCCCTGAATAATTAACGGTAAAAGGAAAATACGTCAAAAATATATTTATGATTTAAAATCTCTTTTAATTACATCCTTAGTTTGCAATAATTTATTCAATTTTGAATTTCTAAAATTTTAATTAGTTATATAGATTTTGTACCTTTGCGTTTAATTATGTAAATTTGACATTTCATAGTTGTTTAAATGCATTATATGAATAAATATCTTTTAAATAGCTTCATATTATTTTAAATAAAATGTTTTTTTAGTTTGAAATGCGTGTTTTATGAATTAATAATTAAGAATGTTTTAAGAATTAAATTTCAAAATCTCAATTTTTGCAATGTATTGTATTTTTTTTTTCTGGGATATATCACATTATTTTTTTTTAACATGGCTACTCTGTTAATGGTCGAAAATAATATTTTTCTTTGATTTTTATTTTAATATTTCAAAATATAAAATGAGACATTTTTACTGCACATCTTTATTTCTTACTATTTGCACATCTTAAGGCGCGAACAAAAAAGTTCTTTCGGGTGGTTCTTAGTTTTCTAAAATAAAGAGTGACCATAATTAAACTAAAAATATTCAATCGCTCGATATATCAGCTGAAATATCACAAATTGTTTAAACACACTAGGTAAATAGGATGTTATGAATAAGAAACTTCCAAAAGTCACTGATAGATGCACTTAAATGTTTACAAAATTATAATGGGAACACCAATGAATTAAACTGAAATATTACTTTTTATTGTGTAATTTGATATTCAAGATCAATCTAACCATATTTTTTACACCTGTGCATCATGTCCAAAGCAATCTCTACAGTAAAAGAAGCGTGTCAAAATGAATGTTCATCACAAATCAAGTTCAAGGATTCAACAAAATAAACACTAAAAATTCTTAAAATATCTCCTTAGCACAAACCAAAAGGTCTTATTTTGTTACTTTCAACTTGAAGCAACCGACCTTATTACTCAAACATATACGAGGTGCATGACTTTCGAGAACTTGTTTGTCAGGAAATAAAGCCATGTAACTATGAACTGCCCTGTCGTCACTGGCTTTTGTGAACTTGACGATATAATGCTTTAGACATTTGAGATATGGAAGAGGAATGCTGGATATATGTGCAGCGATAAATTGATTATTTGAGTGGCAATGGAAGTTTGCTGCACTTTGAAGGTAGCATATTCCTGTCTGTTAATGTCTTTGCAGAAGGCAGTTTAATAATGGTTGTGATGAACATTCCGTCGGACATATTACGTTCAGATATAAAAAGTTTTGTGCATGCGGATTCCAGGTTATATGTAGATAGTGAGTTCATTTAAATAAAATAAAAGATCCTCAATAAAAGATAATATTCTTATCAAATTTCGTTGAAAAGGTGACTGATATGTTCTTTTTTATTCTTTAAGCTTTGCAAAGTGCCACATTTATCTTTGTCTTTGAAATTTGGAATTGATTTTCTTTTCTAAAAATGTTTCTTCTTATGCCCTCTATTTATTTTTAAGTTCTACTGGTTGTTATCTGTTTGTCAGATTAATTATGGTATCCCAATACATTTAGTCGATTAAATAATACTTGATATGCTTTTTTAAATGCATATTTTTTTTACAAACTGATACAATTATATCTAAAAAAATATTTTTATATTTCAAATGCTAAACTGATTTATACGGGTAAAAATAAAGTTTTTAATATTCTAAAGGTATTTTTTTTTGTAAAAATAATCATTTAAAAAATTCTAAACTCGTATGAACAATTATTTTAAAATAGGCATATAATTTGAAGTATTGTAAATACATACAATATACACTATTATACATTGTAAATATTTTTACATCTGTAAATACCATTTTCTTTTTCAATTTAATAGCAGCCATAATTTTTTTTTGCATAATGTCTTATGATTAATTCTGTTCCAAGTTTTATGAGCTCTTTCTTATGTTTGACTTAGTAATATTTTTATCTTCATTAATTCGTGATCATTAATCATAATTACTTTTGATATGATGAATAGCCATCGAATCGATTTTTTTTTCTTCGTTTTCTTTATCGGTAACATGATACAACGTTTAATGAACTTCCGCACCATTAACTGAAAAAAAAGTTACCGAAACTATTTTACGAAAAAGTCTGAATAGAGTAATGAAGTGGACATTTTGTTTTTATTTCGAAATCAATCCGTATTATTAAAGTTTCATTAACTGTAACTACAATCGCTCTTTTATACACTCCTCTAATTACAAAGTTTATAAGCTTTTTTTTTTCATGATTGCAATCAGTATTGATGTATGCACTTCGGTTATGAAACATGGATCACATTTGTCCATCTAAACACACTTTGCACAAAGTGACATAATAAACCAACATCCTGAAATGTAATATACACTAGCTATTTTCACGCAGATAATAATTTGTAAAAAAAAAGATTTTTTTTTTTAAAAATAATATAAAATTTATTTTTAACCCAAACTTGTATTGGACGTTATTTAAATGGATACATTAAATGGATATTACATTAATTGGTTATTTTATAAGAAACATTTATTTTGCTATACATATATCCAAATAAGATAAATTACTGCATAAATACTACTACAGTAATTACAACAGAACAAAAAATTTGTAGAAAAAAAATAATTATAGGGGAATTTCTGTAAAGAAAATAGGACTAAGCAGGTTGACCATCTGAAAATGTGGGTTTCATTAACCCTTCTTCAAAACCCTCAATAAGCCTTTTAACGCAAGCAAAATTGTGGGAAATTAGTATATTTTATCCAAATAAACAAACGAATATACATTTACTTTTCTAAAAAAGGAAAATTATTACAGAAATATTTTCAAAAAAAAAAAGAATTTAATTTAATTTTTGAATTTTTCAATGTAAAGATGTGTAATTGAATATTTTCACTGTACTCTATTCATTTATATCGAAATTTATTCAAAATAAATTGTGATTACTATACATACGTTATGCATCGAAAATATCCATGACAGCATCTAGTTAACAGAATCCAGTTAACAGCAAAATATAGACGAAAAGAATTAATTTTTTTCGACATATTTGTGATTTTCAAGCATAATATTTAATTCAATCTAACTGTATTTGGTTTCCAAAAGTAATATTACATTAAAAATAATATATTCGATTTGGGATTTGATGAGATATTCATTTTCATAGTTGAGGAATTATGGAAAAAGTTATTTAATTTGTTTATTTGCATTGCTATTTTCTTCAACATAAATTTAAAGGAAACTACGCTGTGTGTTACTTCTTTGTTACTGTGTGAAACTTGCCAATGTGTTAGATAGGCCTGAAGTGGTTAATGATTCGAATATGTAAAAATATGTTTCTAATTTTCTGCATAAACTCATATTATTTTGTATACAAGGATTGCTAATGATAAGAGATACAAAATGAATTTAGCCTTCGTCACGTACAACAAACAAAATTGCCTTACCATAATTCACTGTATTTTGGAAAATCAGAGCAAAATGTTTCAATACAAATTACTTTAACCCAGTGAATGAGAATTACTTCAAATTTAAAACGAATTTTTTAGCACAGTGAATGAAAATTACTTCAAATTTACAACAAATTACTTCAGCACAATGGTTACTTAGCTCAGTGAATGAAACAAGAAATGTTAAATTATCTGAACCACACAAATGCTGATTACAGTAAAACAAGAATCCACAGAAGTGCCTTCCCACTGTAGCTCACTTTGGGCATATATCCATTATATTAAAAAAAAGGAAAAATAGTTTATATAATTTTTAGAGGTTTATAGATTTTGATAAAAGATTAAAGCAGGGAGTATAATATAGCTTTAATTTAATGGAAAAAAATCAAACATATATATATATTAGGGAAATGTTGTATTCGATAGTTTTTAATTTATTCCAAATTTAAGATCAAATTCTTTAAAATTGGTGCCTTCGTTCTGATGAAAAAATCTCTAAAACATTTATTATCTTCAAATATTTATTATCTTTATCTCTAAAATATTTACTGTCTTGTCCAGATTTATCTAAATATGTCCAATTTTGAACTTCATTAAACAAAGTAGATGTAATTGACGTTAACTAATGCATTTAAATGCCCAAGTCTACTTAAATCAATACAAATTTAAAAAAAAATTAAAAAACATGAATTTTAAAAATTCCACTAAATAAATACCGCTTGAGTAAAGGCTTTTATGCTTGTTTTGCTATAAAAATCAAACCAAATGCTAAAATAATTACATTTTATAATGTATTATTTTTATCATAAAGGAATATACACTCAAGAGCCAAAACATTATGACCACCCCCCATTTTGCAATGAACTCGCCTGGATGACGTGGCAGGCAAGTGATCAGGTGGAAGTGGTATTTAACTGCTGGTGGAGAGTCTGAGAATCATTCTTTCACTTACTTTTGTGTGTGATGGGAAAGGCTGCGGATCTAAGCGACTTTGATAGAGGGCAAATTGTAATGGCTCAAAGGCTAGGAACAAGTATTTCCGAAACTGCACGACTCGTGGGTTGTTCGAGATCTACAGTTGTTAGTACTTATGCAAAGTGGATGAATGACGGTGAAACCAGCAGTATACGACATGGTGTTGGACGTCCACACGCTATCAAAGAAAAAGGTCGTCGAAGACGGTCTCGCATGGTGAAGCAAAACCGGAGCCAGACAGTGGCTCAGCTGACATCCCGATACAATCCAGGGCCAAGTAGAATAGTATCGGAGCACACTGTTCAGCGGGCACTGTTGGATATGGGGCTACGCAGCAAACGTCCCACTCGTGTGCCTTTGCTGACCAAGCGTCATCTCCAACTGTGCCTGCGTTGGGCCCGGGAACATCGTGACTGGTCCATGGATCAGTGGGAGAGAGTTGCCTGATCAGAGGAATCACGGTTTGTCATTCATCACGCCGATGGCCTATCAGGATACGCCGTCTTCCAGGCGAACAGTTGCTCCCTCAATGTACAGTAGGTCATACACAAGAAGGTGGTGGCGGTATTATGCTTTGGGGGGCGTTCTCTTGGGCGTCTCTGGGACTCGTGGTTGTGGTAGAGCAGACCATGAATGCTATAGGGTATCTGAACATCATTGCGGACCAGTTGCACCCTTACAAGACCTCTGTTTTTCCAGCTGGAAATGGAATGTTCCAACAGGACAACGTTTCTTGTCACAAGGCTAAAATTGTGTTGGAGTGGTTCCAGGAACATGATGCTGAATTCCAGTTAATGTCCTGGCCGCCTAACTCACCGGATCTCAATGCGATAGAACACATTTTGGATGTCCTGGGACGGCAGCTCAGAGTTCAAAGACCACCAATTCGCAATATCTCGGATTTGCGTGACCGTTGCTTAAGCATCTGGTACAATCTGTTTCCGGCCATCTACCAAGGGCTTGTGGCATCCATGACAAGGCGGGTAAAAGCTGTGTTGCGAGCCAAAGGTGGGCCAACTCATTATTGATAGGTGGTCATAATGTTTCGGCGCTTGAGTGTATATATGTTCGATAATATACGAGGGGTTTTCTTTTTTGTGTGGGCCGTGGCCAAAATGCAATAAAAGCACGTGAATTGCTGACATCATAAGTTTGTGATCCCCGCAGTAAAATGTTTTAGCTGTATACTGATATTTTAAATATTCTCTAACTGATTTTGAAAATTAAAGCAAAATTTAAGACTGCCTATTACCTATCATCAAGCTTTGAATTTGTATTTTATTCCAGTCAACTTTATAAGCAAGCGATATTGGAAGTATGTGAGAAATTTTGTTTTGGGGCTCGTATAAACTGCTTTTTATCATCAATTTATCTTCAGTCCTTCTTGAATAGCCCTCAAATAAACTCAAATAATTATATTTCCATTAAAATACTTTAAAAATATTAATGAAAACTTTTATTATATTATAAATGTATCAGTATGCTATAGGGCCGTCAGCACTGATATTAACGATTTATTAGTAATGAGGTTTGACGATTTATTTATTTAAATGCATGATTTTATATAAAAGCACATTATTTTGCAATATGTTTTTCATGACGTACTAAATCCTACTTAATGGTTATGTTATGAGTTAATTTGCTATAAATTAGTTATAAATTAATCTTTGTTAAATCTAATTAATATATGTTATAAATAATTTATATGAAATATATGAATGTTTTATAATCGGCTAATTCTGATTTTATTGAATTTTTGAGTGTACGAAAGTAGGACACTAGAAAGAACACCACTAAAAATTTAAAAACAAACTATTACTTAAAACAAAATGCCTTAAGAGAGTAATGACAATTTTTTTCAAAAAGGTGTAATTTATTGTCAGCATTTAGTTTGAAAGTGCAATAAAGAACACATCTGGAAATGGCTTACACAAATTAATAGAAACTCTTTCGATAACCGTTAAACAATTCGAAATTGTCTTTGTTTTTGTTTTTTTTATCACAAGAGTAACTTTTGGGTTCTTTAACTAGTTAATGATTAGATTTCTATCAGAGAGATTGAAAAGTCTTCAAAAAAGGCAATCAAGTATAATGTACCCCAGGGAATCAATTGCTTTCTGAAGAATTTATTTCCTCTGATTTGTTTGGTTTACCTGTTTTCTTAAAAAAAACATTGTTACTTATTATCTTTAAGATTTTATATTGTTATTTTTAAAGTATCTGTTTCCTAATTTTTTTCCAGAATATTTGATAATGTTGAATATTCATATATTTCCTAATGTGAAAACAAAATAAAGAAATGAATGAATTAAAAACAACATAAAAAAATGAATTCAAAAAGAAGAAATATGAAATCAAAAGGAATTTTATTTAATGGGGTATTTTCTTTTTCAGGTATAATGAAAAAAATATTTATAGTTATCGAATGATTTGGCTAGTTTTAGCAATAAATGCAAATGGATGGAAAAAATGTCATTAAAATATTTTAAACTGACTTATTGTTTTTAAAATGATATAAATTCTTTGATAAAATTATAAATTTATTATTTTACCAATTTAAAAAACAAAATTTTTATAGTTAGAAAATTGTAAAATTATCCTTGATGCTTAATAATAAAAATATAAGAGCAATAACTAAATACAAAATGTTAATAATTTTTTCCTGTAAAATTTCGTCTTTCATTCCTTAATTAAAAATTTCTTTTGTTAATTAGTTTTATCATTTGAGAGTGAAAAGAAAGCTGAAATTGCAAAAATACAAGTTTCACATTGTCAGTTTTCATTCATTATATATATATATATATATATACATATATATATAATTATGTAAAATGAATTATACATAATGTAAGCTTAAACTTTTTGTATTGAAATTAATGGACGATTCATATTTTTCTGTGCTTATGTTAATGTTAAGTGATGTGTAATTTAACTGATATATACAACTTAACGTCTCTAACGTTAATATTAATTATATAAATAACCTATGCAATCACAATATCTAATATTTTTCACATTGCAAAATGCCATTGCTCGTGAGTGTGGTGCTCAATTTGATGTTAAAACGATGTGATGTTCAAAACCAAATGTTTAAACAAAACAAAATTAGCTTGGTTTAAATGTTTTTCCTGAATATTAAACTGCATTTGTATAATTTCAAAATTCATTTAACTTAATTAATTTAATAGCTTATTAATTGCTTTATCAATTTAATTAATTGACTAACTAATTATTTTTTAAGTTACAGAAGAGAAAAATGTTCAAATATATGAACTTAAATTAATTAGAAAGAACTGGATTGCAGTATTAAGAAACTATTCATTATCACAATCTTCAATATTGTTTGAGGATTTCAAACATTGATTTCTTCGATTTTTATTTGAAATGATTTCCTAGAATTCATTTAGACATGTTTTGCCATCATTAGTAATAATTAGAATGTTCTACATGTTTTTGCCTTTACCTCCTGAAACATTTATGAAATACTGAATAAACATTTTTGGTATATTTAATGGCGTAATACACAAAACATACTTAACCTATTTTGAACTTTATATATTTATATAACTTCATCTTCATCTTTATTTAAAGTAGTTTTTATATTATTTTTTAAAATACATTCTTTTTCATTTGAAGTATGATTGAAAAAATTCTTATCCAACGTTTGCAGCTATTCAGAATGCAAAATATAAATTTTATTTTAGTTTATGATGTAAAGAAAATCATCATTTTTAGTGTATGATCTAAAAAAGAGAAACCTACAGGAAGTCAGCTTATTCATTAGTCCTTCAAAATGAAATATATGATGAAAATACATTCAAAAATCAAAAATAATTCCTTCCGTCTCATATTTAAATGACATTCCCGATACGAATAACTCTTTTTCGTTTTAATATATTCCCTTTTTTCAATTTTACTTTCGCCATTTTTAACAGGCGGATTCCATTGTAAATTCTCTTTCAACGAACTCCGAAAAGATCCCGCATACATTTTCAATAAAGAAGTTTTCATTCCCCCAAAGCAGCTAGCGACTTGCCTCTCCTCATCGAACAATAAATAGTTAGGAAACAAAAATTTATCTTCTCTGAATGGCAACGGCAGAAGAAGGACATTACATTTGCATCGATCTCATTTTTATCTGGCAACGAAACACATATCGTGTGTTATTGACTTCCTTCACCATTGCCAGATGGTCATATTCAAAACTGTTTCTCATTTCTAAAAGCAAACGATCTCACCGGATTTTATTTTTTTTTAAAAATGGCGTTCGATTATTCCATTTGTAAATAGAATTTCTTAGTGAAAGGAATCGTAATGTTAAATCTGGACAGAAAAAAAACAACTCAAAACCCCGAGGGATTCATTGCAATAAAAAAAAGAACAAAACCAAGCGATTTCTAAAGGCAATAGCAAACGACCATAAAACCTTCACTCGAATGTTTTTTCCCGCCTTCGTGTTTAGTTATCCGCTTGCGTCGTGATTCGAATGTTATAAAAGGAAGTAGATTATAAGGAAAAAGAATAAGCCCACATTTCATCTTGTGGTAGTAGAACGAGTAGAAAAAAATAAGGGGAAGAGAAGGAATAAATGTCCTCTTCCTTGAATACCCATGGGGCTGACTGTGGGGAAAAAATAAACTGTTGATAACGTTGCACTTTTAGTATCAAGACCATGACTTCTGTTGTGTATCTGCTGATCCAAGGCTTTGTTTGTCTTGGAGACATTGGGATTTCCACCTCTGAAACCATTTTATTTTCCCTCACAGAAAAGTTTTATCTCAATCCTTTCGAAAGTGAGATAAATGAAAGTGTACTTTTGCTGGAGGGGTTTTCAGATATCAGATTTGTTGATTTCGTGTTTGAATATATAGAGGGTGAGATTTGACTGTAAATGTAGAGTTTATCTACTCTTTGTTTATTCGAAAGCTGTTTCGCCTTTAACTGGGATGGAGTATACTTCATTTAAGATTGAGGATTTTTTTTCCCTTTGGTGCCATGTTAGAATGTGTATTATGCACAGATGCGTCAAGTATCAGTAAAGTCCATCAGTAATCAGAGCATCAGAAAATAAAGCAATTTTATTATACAGATACAAGAAAACTTTAAAAAAAAAATGTGAATCAGAAAGAAATTTTAAAAATGTGGTAATTCGTAATTTTTGCCTAACCTCTGTAATTTAGTAATTTTTTGCAATAGGATCCGTAATTATTATGGACAAATTGCAATAATTAGCATTTAAATTGACGGTATTAATGCTATGTTGTGATGATAATACATATGGACTTGTTATATCTTATATTAAACCCACTCTTAAATTTACGTAATGAAAAGTAGTTAAATAAAATAAAAATTAATCTTCAATAAATGTTTGTCTTTTATAATAACTAATTCATGGCAAACATTAATTATAATAACTTTATTCGTATGAATATTGTATATAAAATAGATCTAAACGAAAAAAACATTTCATTGATTTAATTACTGCCTGAACACTTACTTAGTAAGAAAATGCAAAAATTTTGTTAACTGTAAAGTTTTCTAAGCAAGACTACAGATGTTAATAAAAGCCATTACAGAGTGTCCTAATAATTACTAGTCGTTTTTTAAAAAAACTGATTAAATCAGAAACAGGTAATTATAGAAATACACCATTTTCTACGCTGTTCTAGGGAATACAGTCAAGTTCCAGTCACAGAATAGCAATAATGAATTTCTCTAAAGCCGACACTGAAGGAAGTTGATTTGGAATTATCTAAAATGACGTATTTCCAAAATATTCCCTATTTGCAGTTACAACATTGCATAATCTAAAAGTAAAATTGGAAGAAACAGGCTCAAACAACTTAGACGGAAAGGCTGTATGGATATTTTACAGTAATTAGCTTTTCTTATTTCATTAGATATGTGCAAGATTATGATGAAGTACGCGTGGTTTCAATAATATGACTCAAGTGTGTGAAGCTTTAAGCTAGTTTCTTTAAAAGAAATATCTATAGGTTTGTTGTTATAAATATCTTAAATTTAAAATAGATTTTTCTACAGTTAAAGCGACAAAAAAATTGCAAATAATTTTACTTTCATATTACTGCTTATATTTTTCTCTTATTTCATTTGTTGAACTTAAATATGAATTAACTTCAAAAATAAATACTAGAAAAATATTCAATTTATAAAAATATAATTATTATATTTTAAAAGACAATTTCGAGCAAACTTATTTGCGAAATAGTATATTGTTTCAAAAATGTAATGCCATAATGCAAAAATTAATTTGCACATATCTATTAATTTAGATTATGTGAATATCACCAATAATTAAAATATTTATAATTTTCTCAAATGTTACATGGAGGGATGAATATATTTTCAAGTCCTGTGTGAATTGTTAACAATATTTCACGAATTATATATGCACTTATGCTTTGATAATTACTATTTGAAATAGAAATATTTTAATTAAGAATGGTTAAACATTAAAAAAAATAGTCGAAAACTTTTTTTCTAAAATAAATTCTATTTTTTTTTTTTTTTTTTTGTTCTTTTGCATATGAAGAGAATTAAGAAAACATTTTAATTTACCAAACATCCTCAGAAAATATAGATACATCATCAAATAACAGAAACACTAATTAATTTGTATCAGAATCCATTGGACTTTAATTTACCCCTCCATATATATATCAACGTTTGTAATAAATACAAATCAAATAGCCAGTAATCATATATGATTTGTTTCATAAGGACATACTATGAAATGCTTTCCCAATAAGTTTGTCGTTTATTCAATATAAGATAAAAATATCAGCATACTTTTCTGTCAGTTATTGCTAGGCTATCTTGCATTGCTACAAATAAACTATAAACAACAGACTAACCATATAATAAAATATATAAAAAACAGAAAACACAGCAATATTTTTATTAACAAACATGCAGATAAATCCATTTTAATAAACTCAAGTCCATCTTACATATTTTAAGTTACATTTTTTGTTATTTAAAATAACTATGAGCATATGTGTTTCTTCATACTTCTGAATATGAATTTCAATTCTATATTAAAATCTCCTGTCGTAGAATGGTAGTCTAACTGAAGCCTGATTGGACAGGAGATCAGGATTCTGATTGGCCGGCGTTCTATGACGTGAGATTATATATCTGGTGAATGTTACCTCTAAAACTTTATTGAAAAGTTTAAATCCAATACCAATATACTTTATTTGATTTGTAACTTAAAACAACAAAATTATTTTAATTAAATATTTTTTTTAATCTTTTATTTATTAAATCATAACATTAATATATTTAATTAATATTTCTAAATTTTAGAAATGACTTGAAGACTTATAAGAATGTTATTTATAAAAGTTTAATTAACATATATAAAGGATTGAGAATAAATAATAGATTATATATCTTACACATGCCAATTCCTATTCTGTATAGATATTTAAAAAAAAATCTTTTTTTGATGGGTATTAAAATGCTTTATTATTTATCAATAATATTTATTAGTTAATTCTAAGATCTATTATTATTTTTAAATCTTTATTATTGAAAAGTTTAAATCTGATTCTTATATACTTTATTTGATTCGTAACCTAAAACAACGGAATTGTTTTAATTGAATCTCTTTTTTTAATCTTTTGATCACTAAATCTTAGATTAATTAAGTAGATTTCTATCTAAATTTTATAATAATGACTTGTAACAATGTTATTTATAAAAATTAAACGTACATATATGAAGATTGAGAATAAATAATAGATTGAATATCTTGCACTAACATTTTTTTTCAAAACAAAATAAAAAACTTTTTATGATAATAAAAATGCTTGATAATATCTTTTAGTTAATTATAAGATCTATTATTATATTTAAATAACAATGCTAAGCATTTTCATTCACTGAAGAAATTCAGTTACAAGAAACCTTCACTTTTTCAATTAAAATACTTTAATAACATATTGATAAGTCCACAAACTTTATTAAAAATTAAATATATAGTACATTACATTTCAAAATAGTCCATTTTAATCAAAATGTTGAAACTTTTCAAAGATTTTCGAAGTAATACAAAGAGAGATGGATTTTTAACACAACAGATTCTAAAGCTTGATACACGGGAATAATGGAAAGATGTTATATACTTAAGTCTTGATAAAACTCAGCGGATAATTAGTTTCGCTACTAAGTTTGATGAAGGTTTCTTTTGTTAGTAACTACAGTTTGATTAGCGCAGAATACTTAACTTTGTCCAACTAAATTACTTTCTAAGCGACATGGTTAACTAGAATCACAACATGCAAACATAAATCTGTAACAGTAACGAATCATTTTAATGCTTAGAGTAAATTTAGTATTAAGTATTGTTTACCAACGAATTAATATAAATTATATGTTTTTTATGGTAAACATGTTTCAAGCGGTATTTATCCTGGTAATTATTTCACATAATAAATAAATGTTTAACTTAAAAGAATTTGTTGAAAGTTCAAGTTTTAATTGCTATCCAATCATATTAAGTAAAACTTTAATGTATTGTAACCAAGATATGTAACTTGCCTTTTACATATAAATTTAATGGTAAACTTATATTTATACATTTTATGAAATGCTAGCTGAAGCTTTTATTTGAACAACTTTTTTGTCATTAATAAGCATGAAATATGTAAGCTTATATTTATATATTTTATAAAATACTTGCTTAAGCTTTATTTGAACACCTTTTAAATGTTGTTTACCAACAAATTAATAGGAATTATATATTTTTTTATGGTAAACATATTTCAAGTAGTATTTATATTGAACGGAGGTCACAATTATTTCATATTACCGATAAATGGGGCCTGATGGCTGAGTGATTAGAGCTCTGGTGCTCGGTGCTACATGTTTTGGGTTCGATTGCCGGTTGTACCATGGATGTTTGTAGTGGTTTGGAATCCACTTTAAACCGTAGATCTCTGTCTCATTTGATTGTAGAGCATTGTGGGGGGTAGTATTACTCGTGTCCGTAGCATATCATTAAGCTACACGTACCTTCTGGGTAATGCTCGTTGCTGCTCACAGGGAAATGGCCGATACGACCCAGTCCACGATGTAATAAAAAAAAAAAAAAAAAATAAAAGCCATTATCGATAATTGTTTAACTTAAAATTACTTGTTAAAGTTCAAATTTTAATTGCTATCAAATTATATTAAGTTAAACTTTAATACATTGTAACCAATATATGTAACGGGTCTTTTACACACAAATTTAATGGTAAACTTATATTTTATGAAATTCTAGCCTAAGCTTTTATTTAAAAATATTTTTGTCATTAATAAGCCTGACATATGTAAGCTTATATTTATAGATTTTATGAAATGCTTGTCTAAACTTTATTTCAACCCCTTTTCCGTCATTAATAAACGTCCGGGATTACTTTGAAACTACGTAGTACAGGAATGCAGCTGGCTCATCAGTTGTTCCATTATTCATAAAATATAAATTGGTGATTTTTAAGCGATTTTCTGATCTTTATGAAAGAATAAAATAGGGAAAAAGGTGTAGATTTATTATAATCGAAATATTCAAATATTGAGAGTTGCAATGCAAACCTAATATTACAAGCTTACTAAAATAATGCATTAAATTCCATAATGGATTTGTTAGTATAATATTAAATTTCTGATTAAATATAAAAACATGAAATATAAATGAGCTAATTTTTAATTTTTTTTTTTATTTTGTGTGGTTCACTTTAAAAGTTACAGTGAGTAAATGTATTCCACATCCTTTACAATGAAGGGCAAAATTGAAGTAAAAATATAATTAATAAGCGGATTACCAAGAAATTGCAGAAAAGGTTTTGTGCTATTAGTCAAAATAATTCGTATGCAAATATGAGGGGCAAGACACCAAACTTGACAGAGCTCGAAGTGCAAGACTACAATAAAATGAAGAATGAAATGCGCTATTAATGACATTTTTATAAATTTAAGGGAGTCGTAAAATTAAGAGAAATACTGCCAGAAGAAACCACCTCGATTATTTTCGTTGTAAAGGCTATAGATAAACATAACCCGAGAAATTGGAATCGTGAAAATCATAGTTTGCATGAGATTGAAGCCTTCCAAACCATAGGTACAGCTTTAAAAAAAGTTGATAGTGACCATCCATGGAAAAACATCAATGGGCGAATGATATATCATCTCTAAGGGGAAAAAGTCGATACAAGTCAACGAGTATCATTGTTCAGCAATTGCGTATGGCAACAGAACAAGTGTTGCTTTTTACTGTCGTCAGACACCTTTATGAATCTGACCTATTCAACCATTATCCTGAATTTTACATTTCATTGGTGTAACATACATAAAAATTTGGACAATTCCTCAATAAAATATGAGTCGTTTTGGTGTCATTTCAAAATGCGAGAGGTAGGGATATGGTTTCATCTTATATCTGCGCAAAGACTGTGATCGTGTTCCTGGTGTTGACGTTTAGGCAGGCATTAGAATGAATGTGTGGATCAAGCTCAAAATTTTGGATGGAGAGATTGCTATCGTCAACAAGTGATCTTCGCCCACATTTTTTCTGTTTATAGGTGACATTGGTTTAGACTTTGTTTTTATGGAAGGTAATCTCAAGCGATAGACTTGTGTTGTTGAGAAACTTCTAGAAAATGAAAATATCCATATTGTCCTACGTACTACTATAATTTAAATGCAATAGAATATATATATAGGATGTTTTGGATAGACGCCATTTAAGCACGATTATATCCGCCGGAGAACATCCGCAACTGAGACGGAACTTCAGTTCATTGACGAATGGGCTCTCATATATCAGCAAACGTTTAATAATCTAAATTGATTATGGAGTGACTATACCAAGCAACCGCTGCAGTTGAGAGAGGTCATATATGTTACAAACAGCCATCTGTTTGCCATTCTACCTCTTGGGTACACAATAATTTATCCTATTCTTCTTCTCAATAAAAACTTCTTTTTTTTTTTTAGTTTTCTTCTCTTCTGCATGAGTTCCGTTCAATTTTGCTTTAGTATGATTGCTTCTTTTATGCTTCAAGGGAAAAAAATACTGCCTCTGTATTTTTAATTTTTATGTTTTCTATGTAATTTTATGCCGACTTACAATCAAAAAATAGTTATTAAGCTTTGCACAGCTGTGTAGTATGAAATTCGCTAAATGTTTTTGGCTATAGAACCTTTCAACAACGTCTTGACGTTTTACTGATCCATTTATGTTATTATAATAATAACATAATTATCATTAATATAGGCGGAAAAAGGCTTTATGTCGACTTTTTAACAGCCGAAACGTTTACTTTATATATAGCTAGCTGTGTACCCTGTGTTACCCTGGTATTTATGGATGAACACCTAGTTATTCGTTAGGGATATAAAATAGCATATATTCAGAGAATCAATGAAAAGTTTGAAATGAATCTGTTACACTTACATAATCTGTTACATTTACAATGTACTAGAACGACTACCCTGTCTTACTGACTCCGCATATCTACAATTACACTATCAGAGAGTTATTTAATGAGGAAGGGGGAAATAATTGGGACTACATAGTTTCCTAGAAGATAAATCCTCCTATTCTGCTGACTGCGCATTGCTGATTTTTCATTATTTCCGCCTTTCAAATTAGCTGACCAGCAACCCGTTGATTAGCGTCTATAGTCCCGTAGGTGCCCGCTTACAGAACATCAAACATTTTTAATATTTATTCATGGAATTAAAGTATACATGAATAGATACATCATCTTAAATTTAAAATTCCTTTTATTATTCGTAATTCCTATTAAATTTTATTTTTAACAAAACCTCTGATGAAAAAAAAAAACTGTGGTACATTTTATTTAAAAAAAAGTGGAAAGGAATGAAGGGAAAATTCCAATTGCAGATGCAAAACATTGATATCAAAAACTGAAATTTGACAAATAATAAAGAAAAAAAATATTTATAAATAAAAATATTTAAAAATGCAAATATAAATATGCATATATAACAGAATATTTGAAAGAAAAAAATATGTATTTAAAAATATAACACATGCTTAAATTTCAAAAATTGAATATAAGAAAAAATTAATTTTAAAATTAAATCATAATTTGAATTTATTAATTTCTTTAAAAATTTATTTTAAAAAGATAACTTCTAATTCAAGCCACCAGAAGACGCCACATGACAAAAAATTGTTTTTGTTTAATTTAAAAACAATTAATTTCAGTATGCTTGAAATTTTTTGCAGAGACTCACAGTTGAAAAATAATAACTTCAGAAAAAAAAATAGAATTCGTAGTGTTATAATTTTTGTTCTATACTTTTTACTTAATTAATAATAGAACAAAATTACATGAAGTTTATGTTAAATTATTGTAATGCAGTCTTCATGTTTTTTGATGAATACATTATTTTGGTCTACTTGATTGCATCTGTAGAAATTTCGATAACTTTGCTAAATATTCTGAATAAATGAAATCCAATTTAATCGAATTAAATATTACTCCTAAACTGATGTTTAATATTTTAAAAGATTTTCAATCATCACTTGATTACTTTATCTCCGATTTTCTAATCATCTCGGGATTTTAAATCGATCTTTAACAATTTGTATCGATTTATGAGAGATTCATAGCATTAGTTTAATAACTGCAGTCCATACGATGTAAATATGTTTTAAAAATTCGTTTTCCAACTTTTAATATTCTATTTCTTAATTATTACCCCTCGATAATGTATAGAAGATGCCATATACAGTTTTTGAAAAATATCTAACATTTTAAACAAAACTCCTCCAAAAAATATGGTTGAAATTTACATATTCTTGTGCTTTTTATTTAACAATATGCAACTACCACTATTTGAAACTGCAATATTTATAAGATGAATGGAAAGTTAAATTATTTTTAATACTTTTGTTAGAAAATTAAATTTATCCATTTGTTATTCTTTATTTAAAATAAACATTATTTTAAAACAACTTATTTCTTTGAAAACGTTTGATATCGAATGAATGAATATTTAGATTTATACACTGATCTTTATTATTTGCGAATTGTTTGTTCATTTTTGTTTCTTTTTATATATATTCATTTTAATGAGAGTTTTTGTTTGTAGCGTAAAAAAAAGGACAATTTAATAAAAATAAAAAATAACATTTTTTTAAAAGGTCACAAACATTTTATATATATACATATTTATTTAAAATTCGAAAGCTCTCTTGATCATAGCATTTAACTATTTGATAATTAAGGTATCGTACGGATTTTCAAATGTTAAAAATTTGAAATTTGTTTTGTTTCTTTAGATTTTTTTTGATTAAATTAATAAAATAAAATTTTCTCATACATTTTGATATTGATGATGCAATTCACGTGGCCAATAAATTCTGAAAATTTTTATTTTTATACAACAAAAAAAAAATGTATTAACATGGTTATATTTTACTATAAAAATTTAAACATTTAATTTCACAATGAAGATAAATGATCTTAATAAAAATATTAGATATTAACAATATACTATATAACAATTAATAACAATATTTGTTTAATAACATTAGATAACATATTTTTCGTCATTATTAGTAGCCTTCATGAAATAATGAACCAAAATGTCTATTAATCACCATTAATTCTCACAACTTGCTATAGGGATGCTGTGTTACGTAAGGCTGCTGTTGCCAAATTCCAAAACCGTATTATAACAAAATAATATAACGGGAATGATGTGCTATATAAATATATTGTATTTTAAATTTCGAATTTATAGATTAATATCATTGTGATAAAATGTCAAATGTAATGTAAAATTTAAAAAAAAAAATGTAATAAAATTAGTAAAAATAAAAATGTAGTAAACTGTAGCAAAAATAAAAAAAAAATGTGAAATTATTCGAATGTTATATTTTATTCTAATGAATCGACTGAAATGTTTATCCTAGATAAAAAGATGTTGAATCGCAAAAAAAAATTAAAACAAGCGAATAGTTCATAGCAGATATATAGGTTTTATATGGAATTTAATATTATTGCAATCAAACATATCTTTAGACTCAAATATTTTAAAACATTAAAAATATTTAAACATAAACTTTAGAAATACAGAAGATAAAGAACGAAAAACGATAAGTAGATTAATTATAGCAATAAAGATGAAATATAATGAAATGATTTATGATGATTATGAAATGTTAAGATTTTTTTTCAATAACAATTGAGTTTTCAAATAATATTTTAAAGAATTATTTTTAAAATTAATTAATTTATGTATGGATGCTAAAATAAAAATTTTTTTTCAAACGACCATCCTATAATACAAGACAACGGCCGTACCATGCTGAATATACCGGTTCTCGTTAGATCACCGAAGTTAAGCATCATTGGGCGCGGTCAAATGATCACCTGGGAACACTGCGTGCCGTTGGCAAATTTGGGACCTGAATGGCCGAGTGTCTAGCGCTCTGGCGCTCGGTGCCACAGGTTTCGGGTTCGAAATGGATGCTTGTAGTGGTTCGAATCCACTTTAAGCCGTAGGTCCCGGTCTTCTATGACTGTAAGAGCGCCACGGAAAAAGTCAGGCTTTACCTACGGGTGCTCCATCACAACAGAAGCTGCTTCCTTCCCCTTCAATCATGAGTCCATATGGGCTCGTGGGCTTGGCCAGCCAAGTGGGATAAGAAACAACAACAACAACAAAAACATAATACAATCTATCTGTATAAAGACTTGAAAAATATGGAATAATACATATTAAAATTGAAAACTGCTTACCCGAATTTTGCAAAACTCGTCCAATACAACATAGTCATTTCAGCCAGAGACACTTCATCAGCGGTGAAGTTGCTTGAGAAATGGCCCAATGATGCAACAAGTGGTGCTCCAAAGACATAGGCCAGGTCGTCGCCATTGATGCAGCCAAGTCTTGTCGAATAGTCGCCTTCTTCCGTTTGGTGTCCGAAGACGTAGAAGTAAGTTTTGGTGGGCATGAAGAAAACTGGATTGTAGATTGGATTGTTGATGGGGAAATTTGGATTACTGTGGAACATTCCTGTTTTGATGAGTGGGGCAGCCACGGTGGCGTCACTCAAGGCTTCTACTGTACTTTTGAATATATCGGTGGAGTGAAGTAGAGGAATAGACCAGTCCATGTATTCATTCACTACTGTCAGGAATATCTGAAAAATATAAAAAGGAACATATAATAAGTAAATTTATATTTCCTTTTAAATGAGAACTTGATATTTCAATTATATTTATTATTATTTCACAACAAAATTGTTTTATTCATAATTTTCGAATCATACCAATCAGGTCTTAAATGCAGAACGTTTGTAAGATTTAATGATTTACTGTTTAGTGAAAACATTAAAAATTTGTTCTGAAGCCTTATCAAATGTGTATCTCGTAGGTAGATTAACATGTATTTACTCAATAGATGCCGTATATTTAGGCCGCTTTTTATCATGTGTAGCTTAAATATGGCCATTTATCTATCTGAAGAACAATTCAAGAAAGGCATTCCATTGTTGTATTTTCTCGTGGATATAATAAAACATCAGAATGTAATAACAACCTTTTTATAATAATGTTGAATCTCGTGTAAATCTATCATCTTACTCAGGATAGATGTCAAATGAAATATTTTGCATTAAAAATTTAACCTAGAATTCACCATTTTTAGCCTAGAATTCTAATGATATATTAGATTTTTGTATCTATATATGCATTAAAATTATTTTGTTTCCATTTTTCGCGGATTATAATAAAACTTAAAGCAAAATAATAATACAATATATTTTAATGAATGACTTAGGGTAGGACGTTTAATTTTTTGATAGAATTAATATTTTTTCATTTTATTGATCATAACATTTTTATTTGAAATTCAACAAATATTTTAAAATAACAGTATAAAATAAAAAAGAAGAAGCTGTTAACAATAAACATTGAGTAATAACATTTGTAAGAAAGATAAAAATTAAATTGTAATTTTTTTCTAAGGTGCTTTAAAGAGTCTTTTTTAAAGTGATAAAGAATTTTCCACTTTCTAGAAGATAATCAGCTAAATCATAATATTATTTTAAAAATATAGTCTTGGTACCCTTTTCATTTGATTATTAGGAATACATATTTTGTCTATCATATCACTTCTTTTTCAAACTGCAAAATCTGTGGTATGCAAGTTAAAATCTCACTTTCAGTTAGAAATAATTATTCTTATTCAAAAAAAAAAAAAAAAAAAAAAAAAAAACTTCTGAATAAGCTATTTCCTTTTTATCATCAATCAAAATGTCAGTGAAGTATTTCCTTTTTTAATCTATCAAAATGCCATTGAATGATACCGAAAGCTGAAACAATCAAACATTTTCTGTGACATAAAAACAAACAAGCAAAAATTATAATTTATGAAGAACACTTTTTACAAACATTTAAATTAAAAATTTATTATTGAAATATTTAAAAAAAATTTTTTTTTCAAAATTATTTATCGTATATTACTTAAATATAATAGAATATTCTTAAAAAAACTGCTAAAAAGTACAAATTAACTAAAAACTGAATTTTTTTCTGCATATATTTCTTTAATTTTAATAATTTTAACGTACATATTTTATTAAACATTGTTCAAACATTCATTATTTTTTTAATTTTCATTTTTCAATTAAAAAAATTATGAATTATTTAAGTGGAGTTGCTAAAAACTATACTATTGAATTAAAATTAAAGAATTTTATAATTATTAAGCAATATTCAAATTATCATATAATTATTGATTGGTGGCATTTTTAAAAACTTATGAACTTAAATTACTTTGTAAATAATTCATTTTCTATTATTTTAATAACGAATCATTGCTTTTTTAATTACTTCTCTTGTAAAAAAATTCTATAAATACGTAATAAGGGAATTTTACAAATAAACTCCAAATTAATAATTATTCCAATAAGTTTTTTCCAAGGTGTAGATACTTTTTTTTTATTCATTTCAAATTTTCTCATTAATATTTATTTTGTTTCTATGTCTGTAGTTTGTTGTGTATGCCGTCCATAATTTTCATCTAATATTTTAATTTATTCACTTATTAATTTTTTTATAAGTCAGTTTCAATCTTTGTTAATTAATAATGCGTTATATGATCTTTTTCGGATTTTAAGATTTTACTTATTTTAGTTAATTTTTATAAGATAACTGTTAAATTGTAAAATAAATTAATTCAAATCTTTGATTACGTACTGGTTTGAGATGACTAAATCTAATTAAACGGCATATATTTTTAATTTAATATTTTTGAATATTTATTATACATCAATTTTCCTCTTAAAACTTTCTAAATTCGAATTTTGTAATTTTGAAATATTTTCTCATCAAAATGTGCTTAAAATTTTACTTTTATTATTATTTTAACTTAACCTGTCCTACGTCAAGCCATGTTTGCTAATAGACATTGAAATACAGTATATTTTAAATATTCATGAGAAAGCATTTTAACTTTAATAATAAATATATATAATTTCAGCATTTTCAATAAAAAAAAACTATGAAATATATATTCTAATCGAAAAAAAGTAAAATTTTGTTTTATTTTAAGACAGAATAAGCCTTGAATGTTATGACTGAAGGGAAGTGGTAGGCTTCAGATGTAGGGATTTTTTTTTCGAAGTAGCATTTTTAGTCAAAAAGTCGAATTTTAGAATGCAGGTATTTTCACTCATGTCGGAGTGAAAATACCTGCGTTCTAAAATTCGACTTTTTGACTAAAAATGCTACTTTTCACGAAAAATTATAAATTATGAAATTATATTAATTAATTTGTTAAACATGCTAGTTAATTTCTTAACCATTTTTAATCATGTTGATCAAACTACAATTCATCGTAAGTTGAACATCTTTTAACATTTTACGAAATTTTTGCATTAAATACGAAAGTCAATTTTTAGACTCCCATACCTCCAAATCTTTTAAAATCACATTATTTTGCACGCATTCGTAGAAGTCCTATAGTTTTTTTTCTTCTAATGCAGTTGGCAAATAGACCGTGATCTTTTATGTCATAAGGGCTGCACCGATGCTACTCACTTTGCATTACCCAGGGGGCGCGTGTAACTTGATGGTAAGCCACGGACGTGGAGTAACAATGCCCCCGCAACGCTCTACGATCCTATTAGGACCGGGACCTACGGCTTAAAGTGGATTACGAACCATTGCAAACACCCATGGCACCTCTGCGATTTGAACCCGATACCTGTGGTACCGAACGCCAGAGCGCTAGCCATTCGGCCATCAGGCTCCAACATATGTCCTTTAGTAGATGGTAGAACCTGTAGAAGTCTGACTTGGCTTCGTGAGGCTGACTTTTTACGGGGTAGGTTTGTCAGCCCTACGCCTCGCAATCATATTTTACCTGGATCTACGGTTTAAAGAGGATCCGAACCGCTACAAATATGCATGACACTGCCGGGACTCGATCCCGAAACCTGTGGCATCGAGCGCCAGGGCACTAGTCACTCAACAATCAGGCCTCTAAATGAATTGTAAACGAAATTAATCGAACAATCGCTACCAAATAAATTTAGTGACTAGAATTGGAAATTTAGTGCAAATCAAAAATTAAAAATAAAAACGCAGATTTTTATCGAAATACGCTTTGCATAATCCTGTAAGTGATTAAACTGAAAATTTATGTCAGGAATGGACAGTAGACTGGAAATCTGTAGACTAGAAAGTCTCTCCAGTGTTCGAGGAAAAATTAAGAAGAGTCGTATATATATCTTTCTTGATTTATGTAGGAAAAAAAAGAACATTCCTAACAACTAAATTATTATTTGACTTTCCCATTAAGAGCATCATTGATAATTGTAAAAGAAGTAATTTATGTTGCATTACACTTGATTAACAAAATTAATTTATATAGTTAACTTTTAACTAAAAACAATTTCCATTATATAACTCGAAATGTTAGCTCAATCGATGATATGTACTATACCAATTATTGGTTCTTACAAAATTCCCATTATATTCCAAGAACAAAAAAAAGGGCCGGTATAAAAAATTAAAATATTTTGTTCATTAATTAAATATTTTATTAACGTCTGCTGGTTATAATTATCAAGAAAAACAAAAGAAAAATTTTTTGTGATTTTATCAAAAAACATTACGTAAATGATAGAAATAATTAAGACTTTATTTTATGTAATAATAATTACACATTTTTATTATATTATCGCAATTATACCATTTGAAGCAATTGTATTTTTTGACAATTTCCTATGATTAAATGAGCGATAAATGGTTAAAATACATTATGAGACAACACAATACAATAGGTCATTGTTTTCTAAGCCTGCAATTATTAAGACTGCAATTACAGAAGATTTTTTACGGTTTTTAATTGCATCAGTTTCTGTTTAATAACTAATGAACTTTGATTCAAGGTATTTTTCTATATTATATGCCACTGCAAAAGTGGTGAGATTTTCTTTTCTGCATTGGTTATTTATTGATTAGCGATAAAAGCTAAAGCATTTTAGAAATTTCAGTTAAATTAAAAAATATGAAAAATTTGATTAGCGATTTTTAAAAAAAACGAATTAAATAAAATTAATTACTTATTTTGATTCTTTTATAAAATTAATTTTCAATTTTCCATTAAAAAAGTATGAAAATTGAATTTAAGTGGAATTAGTAAAGGTGGATTAAAACGAAATAATTTTATAATTACTAAGCAATATTCAAATTATCATTTAATTATTGATTGGTGGCATTTAAAAAAAAATCATAATTTCAAATTACTTTGTAAATAATTCATTTTCTTTTATTTTAATAACGAATCATTGCTTTTAATTATTTATCTTATAAAAAATTCCTACAAGTACCTAATAAGTGAAATTTACAAATAAACTCTTTTTTTCTAAGATGTAGATACTTTTTTTTATTCATTTCAAATTTTCTCATTAATATTTATTTTGTTTTTTAGAGATCTGTAGTTTGCTTTATGCCGTTCTTAATTTTCATCTAATATTTAAATTTATTCACTATTAATTTTTTATAAGTCAGTTTCAATCTTTGTTAATTAATAATCGAGTTATATGATCTTTTTAGGATTCTTATTTTATTTAATTTTTATGAGATAACTTTTAATTTGGAAAATAAATTAATTGAAATTTTTGATTAAAAGCTGGTTTGAGGTGGTTAAATCTAATTAAATAACATATTATAATAAATTTTCCTTTTAAATCTTTCTAAATTCGAATTTTGTAATTTTGAATTGTTTTCTTAGCAAAATGTACTTAAAAATTTATTTGTATTATTATTTTAGCCTACATTGTCCAACGTCAGGCTATATTTGCGATATTAAAATACAATATATTTTAAATATTCAAATAATAATTAATGATAACTATACTTAACTATACTGATTACTTTAATGATAATTATACACAATTTCAGTATATTTAATATAAAAAACTGAAATATACATTTCACTTGTAAAAGGTAAATTTTATTTTAAGATAAAATAAGTCTTGAATGCTATGATTGAAGAGAGATGCTGGATTTCTGATGTAGGAAATGTTTTTTGGAGCACGTGTGTGAAAATATCTGCTTTCTATAATTCAAGTTTTTGACTAAAAATGTGATTATAATTCGACTTTTCTCAAAATTATGAAGTGATTAATATCAGGTTTTCAATCGTAGAAACAATATTATTTTGAGTGGTTCAAAATCTAAAAATAATAGTAATATTAATAAATAGGACATGTGATATCATTTAATATATAAGTTACTCTTTTAACATTAGGAAATTCAATGTTTTCATTTCTCCAAACCTTTTAATCATATCTCTACAAAAAGTATGGTATACTAATTTCACTTTGTTCGTATGCAATAAATGGGTTCCATAACAAATAAATTTATAGATAGAAGTTAATAATAATGTTAATTAATTTCTTAATCATTTAATTAACATTTCTTTCCAATCATTTATTAATGTGTTAATAATGTTAATCAAGCTACATTGCATCAAAAGTTGAACTTTTTACGAAATTTTTATGTTACTTACCAAAGCCAATTTTTTAACTGCCATACCTTTTAAAACCTCCAAACCCTTTAAAATTACATTATTATGGATGTCCTATTTTTTTGTAGGGAAGTGAGGGAAATAGGGAAAACTATACCTGCTTCAATCTACTGAATTTGAAGTCTCACATATATTTCAATGTAAATACCATTTCTTACCCTTAGAAGCTTACAAGACACTGTCTTGAAAAGGAAAAAATATAGATTATTTCCCAGTAATAATAATACGACGTGATAAATAAGAAAAATATACTAAGTAAATCTGAACAAAAAATGGTCTCAATTTTCAAACAATTGATACCTTAAGGAATTTTTATGTTATATAAAGTTAGAAAATTTTCAAGTTTTGTCATTCTACATATAAAAAGAACTGAAATCCTTTTTATCCCGAAAATTTTCAACGTCTTTTAACGATAGAAAAACGAAACATAGAAACCCATCATATTCTAATCCTACATGACTTATCCTAATCTAAAACAAATATTTCAGTATCTAGTTCAACGATGCACAACAAACATCCATAAGTTCTACAAAAAAATAACCTAACATCCTAATACCATATATAGTAAAATCCTATATATCTCTTTGGGAACAACGAAAGGATTACATTCGTTCCATCTTTAAAAAGAATTTCACGCGGAAAAAAATGTCATGCCGTTATTTTTCCAAGATATTCTTCATAAAAAGGAACAGCAATAAGTTATGAGTGACAGGCTGGGACATTTCGTAGGGCTTTATCTGGAAGACGTAGCGTCACAAAATGATGAAAATCCTTTCCGATTTCTGCAGGAAGACCCATAGAAGAAGTCCCTGATGAATGACCTTTTTACATAAACTTGAAAAGTCTTCCGCAGAAGTCAGGGACCGTCACCACCACCACTCTCCTATTGTCCAAGATGGAGGGTTTATAACAAAGGATAGACGGCTTAAACCTGGACAGTTTGAGATGCGAAGAACTTGTGGAAAATATTAGGATGCCAGTCTTAAGGTGGGAGGCAGAAATCTGAATTTTATTTTAGTCTAATCTGTCAAATGCATGGTGTTCTGTGAGTAGATGTTGGAATAATTAATTTAAAAAATGTCAAATACAGGAATCCTGTATTTTGATTGATGTTTTAATGACAAATAACAAGAAGTTTTAAAAATATTTTTTATGTAAAATTAGCACAGGTTGATCTATTGTTTAAAAGCAATAACAGCGTTTTTATTTAATAAGAAAGCTTTTATACCAATGAAGTATAGTAATGATAAGCATTGGTATATCAACAGGGGTGCTTAAAATATAACACGTAGAAAATGTGTCAAATGAAAGCTAAATTTTGAGATTTATCTGATATTTTTATATCACATTGAAAATTGCCTAGCATATACTTATCGTCTAACATTACATTAGAATAAAACCAACAGAATAGAAATTTTACATATATGCACATCGTTTTGATATAGGCAAGTGTTTGGGGATGTTTTCTTGTCCCGAAATACTTAATTAAAGTAAATATATATTGCGAAATCTTGAATGAAATGTAACGTGCAGTTCGAAACAAAATGTTTGGCAAGTTCGATAGATGATTCGTTTTGCTTCACGACAACGCTTGTCCACAGTTGGGTTTTATAGAACCCTGCTAGATCACCTTCAATATAGCATTAACTTGATCCCTAAACGATTATCATTTATTCTATCACTTAAAGAAGCATCTTGACAGGAATTGCTATGACGTCAATGACGATAGTAAATTATATCGATTAAAATATCGATTATGTGCTGGAATCTTTAAAAGAAATTGGCGGCAGATTTTTATAAGGATTAAATTTAGAAATTGTGTGTATGATCTGATAAGTGCCTTAATAAGTGGAAATTGTGTGTATGATCTGATAAGTGCCTTAATAAGTGGAAATTGTGTAGAAAAATAGATGTAACCAGGTTTTCATCTAAGTTTTAACTTGCTAATAAAATTGTTTTCGCTTGGTTTTACATTAAAATTGTACTTATTTAAAAAGATCGCTCGTATGTAATATGAGAGAAAATAAGGAAGTAAATAGGAGAAAGGATTTTCATCGAGCCACCAGATGCTCAAATATTCTTTATATTCGCCCTCGAGGGACTTTCTTTTAAAGCACTGACTTTAACTCTTGTCATCAGTGAACGTTAGACTATTCCCTACATTTCTTAATTGCATTACTTCTTGAGAACGGATGAAGAATGTAAATTTATGAAGATATGGGTCTAAGGAAGTAAAATAGAATAAAATTCTTAAATCTATTTTAGTTTTAATTATCTCTAAGAATGTATTTAAATAATTTTTTTCAAAATTTGTCAGCTACAACAGAGCGACACAGTACGTCAGTTAAAATCTTAATAAAAAAAACTAGAAAATGTTTCATTTCTTTATGTAAATCTAAAGTTAATATAAGATTGCTTAACGTTTAAAAAAAATGAACGAATTGATGCTTTTTTCTGTTTAATGAATAAATGCATAATTATTTTAAATGAGAGGGTAGAATGGTATGCAACAAATTTCGAATTCATAAATTTTAGAAGAGATAATTTTTCATATCTGAGAGTTAAAATTTGAACAGAATTTTCTATTTTCTTCTCTTACTTGATATACGTTTTAATAAAACTTGTTAAAATATGTGCTTTTTTATGAGACACACCTTCTGCTTGTTGAATGAAAACATTTGCATATAAATATTTAATTCTATGCTATTATTCAAGACATAAGCATGTATTAGTTATATTTTTTCAGTTTTTATTAATGTGCAAATAACAGTGAGAGTAATGTATGAGATCCGTCTTGGTGTATAACGGTGTTTCTATTTTATATTTATCATTAAAATAGGTATTGACTTTAAAATGTTCAGCATTTGTAGACATTGGCCACATTTTTTTAAATGGTGTTGAAGCGTTACAACCACAATCTTACTTTATGATTATTTACTTAAATTTTGCATCATTCTGTTAAATAATTGCATTTGGAAAAATTAACATTTTCATATCCGCTATGCTATTTAAAAAACTTCTTAATTAACTTCTTCTTAACTTAAAATAAATGTTGAATTCTTCCATGCTCCAATTTTGAATGAAAACAAGGGAAGTGAAGAGAAAAATTTGATTGGAAGGTAATACTTTTCAGGAAGTCTTTTGCAGTATTTTGTCGTGCAGTAGATAAATTTAAAAGAGCCACTAATCAGCCTAATTGGCGATGCCGAGATTCTTTGCAATTTGACAAAGCCCCCATTTAATGAAAACCGTAACTGAAACTAAAACCACCAGCAGAACTAAGCAATATACTTAATAAATTTCTGGGAAACTTTCTCTTCTATGCATGTTTCCATTGAGCCACGAGCCGAGCTATCTATGTTATTGGGAAACAGATGATGACAGTTACTTTTTATGTTAAAAAAATAATATAACAAAGTAAAAATCCATACATTAAAAAAATTTATAATTTAAAAATAAATTCAAAATATTGTAGATTAGCTATTTAATATCCAATGAATAACAAAATTATTTCTGTAAACATAAACAAATTCATTAACGAGAATTGAGTAAAAAATACAAGATTCAAGCTAACCAACAATTTTTTTTTTTAAAAATAATTTAAGGAAATTATTAAGGAATAATTAATTAATCAAGTTATTTCGCAAAAATCTATTTAATTTTAACAAATTATCTTCTATTAAAAGAATTAAAAAATGAATAACCATCAACATTCTAGACGAGGTCGTTAGAAACTACTTGAGTTTTTCTAAAAGGACATTTTCTCAGATAAATTCCTGAAAAAAAATATTCTTTTAATCCTCAGCTTTTAATCTTACTTGATTAATTACTAGACCTTTAAAAGCAGTTTTTGAAGTTACAAAGAAAAAAAACAACAACAACACCAGCAATAAAAAAAATGTGCTTACTTGCCATAGTTAGGAAACAGAAAGCTTTTAAATAAATGGTTCCAACTAACAATCTTTGTAAGCTACAAATGGCTAGTAAACTTTAAAATGTGTTTTTTAAATCATTTTTGTGCTTTTATTAGAAAAGAATAGAGTTTATAATAAATCCATCTAATTTTAAATTACCAACACAAGAAGTTTTTGAAAAGAATAAGCCAAGAACAATGACAACCCAATTACAAAAACTTTGAAAAACATAGTTTAAAATGCCTGAGAATGCTTATATTTAATTTAAGGTGAATATCTTTTAACTATTAAAACTAGTATAGCTTTAAAATAAAACTAAATTGGCTTATCAAAAATTTAATGATAATAACTGGAATTCCAATAATTATTTTACTTAGATTTAATCAAGGGAAAAAACTGCACGGGAAAATAATTCCCATGCATCACAAAATAATAATAATTATAATATCTTTTAAAAGGCACTAACAATGAAAAAAAATTATTTAAATGAGGACATTAAAAAAAATGATTAAAATATTGCCATTATAAATGTATAGAAAGAAAAAAATTAATATGAATATTTTATAGATAAAGTCTTTATTACAATTTCTGCAATTTAGAAATGCTGCAATAAAGTATTTTCGTGTAATTTCGTTTTTGATATTAATGGTATATCATTAAATTTAATATAGTTAAGATGAATTAATATTTTTTCCAAGAGTAGTTTATAATAAACAATAAAATCATTTTTCTATACAATACAAATAGCTTTCCTTTAAAAAAGAAACTTAATTTTAAAAAACAATTCTGAATTGCATTCCAATAAGTTCCATTTTAATCATGAATCACAATTTAAATATTTTAAAAAAAATTTATTTTAAGTTTAAAAATTAATTTAGTTTGTTACATTTTTAATAACAAATGAAAAATACCTTTTATATTCCCTATTAATAAAAAAAAATATCAGTACAAAAATTTAAATAGTAGATTTTCATCAAAATAATGGTTTGAAAATGAATAATTCTTGATCAGGTTCTCCTTATTTGTATTAAATAATAATTTATGATATTGTAAAGTAATTGAATTTCTATAAATCTTATTTAATTTAGTTATAAAATTCAATGATACATTTCGCGTAGTTATGAATTAATTTATTATGTATATAAACATATTATTTTGAATAATAATAATAATAAAATAAGAATGCATTAATTTGAAAACATAATAATAATCTAATACAGTGTTTTATGATTTATTATTATACTTTATACATTTTTATGGTTTATATATTTTTATAGTTCATATATTTATGGTTTATACATTTTTTTTTGCTGTGTGCACTTACCCCCAAAATTTTAAATTTCGAAATGGTGTTTTATGCAAAAAATTAATTAGATATAACTCTGCTTTTATGTCTAAATAATAACATTGGAAGATTTATATAAATTTTCCATTTTTATAAAAACTGTTTGAGTGATACATTAGATAGATTTGATAATCTTCTCTTGTCTGAAATCAAAGTATACATTTTTCTGTTTTAATGGATTGTTAATTTAATTGGATTATTAATAAAGTTGAAACAAAGATAGATTAAAAAAATTTCAATAATATATATGATAAAATATACTTTAATTTTAATTGAAACTATAATATGCTTTTTAATACACCTGTATACTATTTAAAATTCATTTTAAATAAAACTTGTTAACAAATAATTTAGAAGATACAACTTTGATTATTGAAAAAATTTTACCCTTGAAAAAGTACACCTTTATTCTTAAACAATACCATCTGTACTTTTCTATTACTTTCCCCCTTTCTGTTAAAAACAGTCTGAGGTAGTATAAATTCGATCTCATATCACAATGGAGAATAAAAAATTCAGGCGCGATAAGTGAAACATAAGTTATCCACTGTAGAAAAGTGCATATATTTTTGATGACGGAAATATTTCTTTCCCCTGAATAAAATATAAAGAGTTCTCCACTTTCAGCCTATGGTCCTTTTTGCTTCATCCAATAAGATTTCTCCCCGCAGATGTTTTCCTTCCTTTCTGTTTATTATTATTTTTTTTCCTTTTTGTTTTCACTCGCCAGTTGTTCCGACAAGAAAGCAATCGGCTTTTTGTCTTGATTCGAACACAGAGTACAAAACACCCCTGCCTTGGAAATCAGGTATGAATTTTAAAAGAGGGAAAACGAGAACGGATTTTTAAAAGGAAAGGACTGTGTCCCAGCCCACTTACTCATGCATTACTTCTGTTACTTATGCATTCAGAATTGCTTAATCCAGCACGAGGGAAAACGAAAGTGGGATTGATTTTCAAAGCTCGCGAGTTAATATGAGATGTTATGGTGGATTTAGATGTGTGTGTGTGTGTTTTTCTTTTTTGTCTTATAGCTGTATGCGTCTCATTAGAGAAGGCAAAATGTCAGTGTAAAGGAAAATAGCAAGTAGGATATGGATTATAATATATTTAGAGTAATTATAGATTAATTTATTGTTAATAGGAACATATTATTATGGATATTTAGTAATAAGGAAATAAGAAAACATTAATTTGAAAACATAATAATAAACTTATAATTTGTTTTATGATTTATTATTATGGTTGATATATTTTTGGTTTATACATTTTTATAGTTCATACATTCGTATGGTTTACAGTTTATAGATTTTTATAGTTATATATATATATTGATATGGTTTATACATTTTTTTGTAAATAAAATGCTGTGTCTCCTTAAGGGATTTAAATTTTAAATTATGACATGGTTTTGCCAAAACTTAATTAGGTGTAATTCTATTTTTAAAATTTTAGTAGTTTTCTGCAAATTTTCCTTTTTTATACGAAAGAGTTTGAGTGGTAAATTCGATCGATTTGGTCATCTTCTTTGTCAGAAATCAAAGCATACATTTTTTTGTTTTTTTTGGATTATTAATTTAGTTTACACAAAATATTTTTTTCAATTATATGTATGGTAAATATACTCTAATTTTAAATGAAAATGCAAATATTTAATTAAAAAATATAATAGGCTTTTTAATATATGATTGTTGTTTTTAGCATGTGTTGCTATATATTATTTTAAATTTATTCAAATTAACTTGTTGAAAAATCATTTATAAGACACAACTTCGATTGTTGAAAATATTTCACACTTGAAAATGCACACTCTTATTCGTAAACAATACCATCAGTACTTTTCTGTAACTTTTCACCCTTCTGTTAAAATAGTCTGAGGTATAAATTCGATCTCGCATCACAATGGAAAATAAAAAATTCAGGCAAGGTAAGTGAAACATAAGTTATCCTCTGTCGAAAGGTGCATATATTTTTGATAACGGAAATATTTCTCTCCCCTGAATAAAATATAAAGAGTTCTCCACTTTCAGCCTATGGTCCTCGTGTGCTTCATCCAATAAGATTTCTCCCCGCAGATGTTTTCCTTCCTTTTTGCTTTTTTATTTTTCTCCCTTTTTGTTTTCACTCGCCATCTGTTCCGACAAGAAAGCAATCGGCTTTTTGTCTTGAATCGAACACAGTACGAAACACCCCTGCCTTGGAAATCAGGTATGAATTTTAAAAGAGGGAAAACGAGAATGGATTTTTAGAGGAAAGGAGTGTGTCCCAGCCCACTTACTCATGCATTACTTCTGTTACTTATGCATTCAGAATTGCTGAATCCAGCACGAGGGAAACGAAACTGGGATTGATTTTCAAAGCTCGCGAGTTAATATGAGATGTTATGGTAGATTTAGACGTGTGCCTTTTTTTTTTTGTCTTTTATCTGTGTGCATCTCATTATAGAAAGCCAAATGTCAGCGTAAAGAAAAGTATTAAGCAAGATATGGATTATAATATATTTTGAGTAATTATAGATTAATTTATTGTTTATATGAACATATTATTATGAATATTAAAAATTAGGAAATAAAAAACATTAATTTGAAAACATAATACTAATATAATATAGTGTTTTATGATTTATTATTATGGGTGATACATTTTTTTATACATTTTTATAGTTCATACATTTATGGTTTATAAATTTTATTTTGTACATAAAATGCTGTGTTTCCTTAAGGGATTTAAATTTTAAATTTTGAAATGGTTTTTCCAAAACTTAATTGGGTGTAATTCTATTTTTATCTCTAAATAATATCATAGGTAGTTTTCTGTAAATTTTTCCTTTTCATAAAAACAGTTTGAATAATTAATTCGATCAATTTTATAATCTTCTTTTATCTGATATCAAAACATACATTTTCTTTTTTAATGGATTATTAATTTGGTTGACACAAACATACCTAACATTTTTTTTCATTAATGTAAATGATAAAATATACTCTGATTTTAATTGAAAATACGTTTTTTAAAGTTGTAAATATAATAAGCCTTTTAATATAAAGCATATTATTTTAAAATCTTTCCAAATAAAATTTATTGAAAAATTATTTAGACTACATAATTTCAAATTTTTGAAAATATTTTAAGGTTGAAAATGCATACTTTTATTGTTAAACAATACCATCAGTACTTTTCTATAATTTTTTACCACTTCTGTTAAAAACAGTCTGAGGTATACGTTCGATCTCACATCACAATGGAAAATAAAAAATTCAGGCAAGATAAGTGAAACATAAGTTATCCACTGTCGAAAGATGCATATATTTTTGATAACGGAAATATTTCTTTCCCCTGAATAAAATATAAAGAGTTCTCCACTTTCAGCCTATGGTCCTTTCTGCTTCATCCAATAAGATTTCTCCCCGCAGATGTTTTCCTTCCTTTCTTTTTTCTTTTTTTCCTTTTTGTTTTCACTCGTCATCTGTTTCAACAAGAAAGCAATCGGTTTTTTGTCTTGAATCGAACCCTGCCACCCCTGCCTTGGAAATTAGGCATGATTTTTAAAAGAGGGAAAACGGGAATGGATTTTTAGAGGAAAGGAGTGTGTCCCAGCCCACTTACTCATGCATTACTTCTGTTTAAATTTAAATTATGATTCATGATTAAAATGGAATTTATTGGAATACAATTCAGAATTGTTTTTTAAAATTACGTTTCTTTTCTAAATAAAAGCTATTTGTATTGTACAGAAAAAAATTATGTTTGAAAAAGAAATTTGATACTCAGCATGCCTAGGCGTTGTAAGGCCTGTATTGCATCGTCCAGGAGACAGTAACCATCATACTAAGCATGTTATACTGTTTTTTGTAAATAGGTTCTTTTTTTAAATTTGCTCCAGGGAGTCAAAATCGCAATTTTTATTAATTATGTCAAACATATAGAATCTTTTTTGCTCTTTAGCTTTTGTTTAATAAATAGACTTTACAAATAGGTCAAATTTGTTTTGCTCGTTCTTTGCCTGAACTTCATTATCCTTAATTTATGAACATGAGTGTATTTTAAGTTAAGAAGAAGTTAATTAAGAATTTTTTTAAATAGCATGGCGAATATGAAAATGTTAATTTTTCCAAATGCAATTATTTGACAGAATTATGCAAAATTTAAGTAAACACTCATAAAGAAAAATTGTGGTTGTAACGCTTCAACACCATTTAAAAAAATGTGGCCAATATCTACAAATGCGGAATATTTTACAAGTCAATACCTATTTTAATGGTAAATATAAAATAGAAACACCGTTATACACGAAGACGGATCTCATACATTACAATGGTCTAATGGCCAGTTGGATAGCTCTCTGGTCTTCTGTAACACAGGCTTCCGTTTCGACTCGGTCTTTCAGGCTTCGGTGGCATTGATGTTTGTTAGTGGTTCGGAATCCACGTCAAAATGTAGGTCCCGGACAAATTTGCCCAAGGTATGCACAAAATGACCGTAGAGCAAAAAACCAAACCAAGCCTACATTGTAATCATATTTTCTTCGCTTATTTGGCCGCATATGGGATTTCGACTTTTCTATACTTCTCCTCAAATCTCTTTTGTACTTAAGATTTATGGTAACCATCCCATCGCAATTTTCAATACAACTTCACTTGGTTGACTTGGAACTCGCTCCTACATTTGGAAATAACAGCAGACTGTTGTCAAAATTAAAACTCTCACTGTTATTTGCATATTAATAAAATCTGAAAAAATATAACTAATGCAAGCTTATACATTGAATTATAGCATAGAATTAAATATTTATATGCAAATGTTTTCATTCAACAAGCAGAAGGTGTGTCTCACAAAAAAACACATATTTTAACAAATTTTATTAAAATGCATATGAAATAAGAGAAGAAAAAAGAAAATTCTGTTCAAATTTTATCTCTCAGATATGAAAAATTATCTCTTCTAAAATTTATGAATTCGAAATTTGTTGCATACCATTCTATCCTCTCATTTAAAATCATTATGCATTTATTCATTAAACAGAAAAAAAGCATCAATTCATTCCTTTTTTTAAACACTAAGCAATCTTATATTAACTTTAGATTTACATAAAGAAATGAAACATTTTATAGATTTTTTTTTATTAAAATGTTAACTAGCATACTGTGTCGCTCTGTTGTAGATGACAATTTTTGAAAAATATTATTTAAATACATTCTTAGAGATAATTAAAACTAAAATAGATTGAAGAATTTCATTCTATTTTACTTCCTTAGACCCACATCTTCATAAATTTACATTCTTCATCCGTTCTCAAGAAGTAATACAATTAAGAAAAGTAGAGACTAATTAATGTTCACTGATGACAAGAGTTAAAGTCAGTGCTTTAAATGATAGTTCCTCGATTCTGTTTCCTGTTAATATGAGATGTTATGGTATATTTATGTGTGTGCCATTTTTTTTCTTTTTGTCTTTATGCTGTATGCATCTCATTATAGAAGGCAAAATGTCAATGTAAAGGAAAATCTCAAGCAAGATATAGAGTATAATATATTTCGAGTAATTGTAGATTAATTTATTGTTTATATAAACATATTATTATTATGAATATTGAAAATAAGGAAATAAGAAAACATTAATTTGGAAACATAACAATAATCTAATATAGTGTTTTATAATTTATTATTATGGTTGATGCATTTTTAGTTTATACATTTTTATGGTTTATGGCTTATACATTTTTATAGTTCGTACATTTATGGTTTACACATTATTTGTAAAGGAAATTTGCTGTGTCTCTATAAGGAATTTAAATTTTTAAATTTGAAATTATGTATTTGCCAACATTTATTTAAGTTATAATTCTATTTTTATCTCTAAATAATATCATCAGTAGTTTTCCACAAACTTTCTTTTTTATAAAAATCATTTTGAGTGATAAATTTGATAGTTTTAATCATCTTCTTGTATCTGAAATCAAAGCATATATTTTCCTGTTTTAATGGATTACTAATTTAGTTTGCATAAAGATACATAGCATTTTTTTTCAATAATATATTTGATAAAATATACTCTAATGTTAATTGGAAGTACAAATTTTTTAATTGAGAATATAATATGCTTTGCATATTATTTTAAACTTGTAGAAAAATAATTTAGAAAGTTCAATTTCGATTTAAAAATATTTTACACTTGAAACTTAAAAACAAAAAGGACACTTTTATTCGTAAACAATACCATCAGTACTATTTACTATAACTTTTCCCCTTTCTGTTAAAAACAGTATCTGAGGTATAAATTCGATCTCACTTCACAATGGAAAATAAAAAATGCAAGGGAGATAAGTGAAACATAAGTTATCCACTGTCGAAAGGTGCATATATTTTTGATAACGGAAATAATTCTTTCCCCTGAATAAAATATAAAGAGTTCTCCACTTTCAGCCTATGGTCCTCGTGTGCTTCATCCAATAAGATTTCTACCCGCAGATGTTTTTCTTCCTATTCTTTTTTTTTTTTTTTTTTTTTTTTTTCCACTCGCCAGCTGTTTGGACAAGAAAGCAATCGGTTTTTTGTCTTCGATTCGAACACAGAGTACGAAACATCCCTGCCTTGGAAATCAGGTATGAATTTTAAAAGAGGGAAAACGAGAATGGATTTTTAGAGGAAAGGAGTGTGTCCCGACCCACTTACTCATGCATTACTTCTGTTACTTATGCATTCAGAATTGCTTAATCCAGCACTAGGGAAACGAAAGTGGGATTGATTTTCAAAGCTCGCCAGTTAATATGAGATGTTAAGATAGATTTACACATGTGCCCTTTTTTTTTTTTTTTTTTTTTTTTTTTTTTGTCATTTAGCTGTATGCTATTATGGAAGGCAAAATATCAATTTAAACGAATGTATTAAGCGTGATATAGAGTAGAAATTTGAATTCAAATTCAGACAAAAATAATACATTTAGTGTGCTTTCCACAATTTTTTTAAAATAATATTTAATCTATACTTATTTTAAGAACGCCTTTTTTCTTGAGCCAAAATTGACATATACTGATCCTACTTTTACAAATTTTAACTTTCTGTATCAGG
>BPLQ01012448.1:0-48407 GCA_021605075.1 Caerostris darwini | reverse complement strand
CATTTGTGCACACTGGTTAACATTGGATGTGTTATGTATCTAATGTTCTAGAAGTGTAAGACATCGTGTCAAAGTGTCCAATATTTTCAAAACTGAAAATACCTAAAAAAGGTTCATATTCATAAAAGGTAATCAAAAAGGTTTGTTATTAGAAAAAGTCTTTATTAATAATTAATCTGTAATTAATAATTTGAATACTTTTCAAATTTAATATTTTTTTATTATATTTAAAATACAATTATAGTAAGAATTTTTGTAGATTTAAAATTCAGTTATTTTAATTCGTTTTTATATTTGCGATTTCAAATATATACACTATCTGGAAGAAAGTGACGGGACACCCCTCGAAAAGTAGAAAAATCGATAATACAGCTGACACATGTGCAATAACAGGTATCACGTGTCAGCCATATCCTATAAATACTCTGTGGAGTCGACTAGAGTTGTTTTTTGTCAAGATGCCGCCACGGGAAGAGTTGTCTGAGTTCGAGAAAGGTGTGTTGGTTGGATTGCATCTTGCCAAGGTGTCAATTAGGGAGATATCCCGTCTCCGTAACTGCTCAAAATCAACTGTAGCACGTGTTGTGTGTCGCTAAGAGACTGAGGGACACTGTCAGAACTAACCCCGAAGTGAACGACCTTCAGTTCTCACCAGCAGGGACCGGCGGGTGCTCGGCAGGGAGATTCGAAGTAACCGTCAAATATCCATGGATAACATCGCTAATGAGTTCAGACAAGCCACAGGTGTGGCCGTTCCGACCAAGACTCTTCGTATCGAGGCCCATAAGTTAGGTTACACTGGACGTTCGGCGGCCTATAAGCCTTTGATTACTAAAACCAACAAGAAAGCGCTCCTTCGATGGGCCAAAGACCACCGTACTTGGACTCTAGATGACTGGAAACGCGTCCTTTGGAGTGACGAGTCACGATTTACCATTTTCCGTTCCGATGGACGTGTTTGGGTATGGCGTTTACCAGGAGAACGCCTTTTGTCCGAGTGTGTCGTCCCAACTGTAAAGTTTGGTGGAGGAGGATTGATGGTATGGGGCTGTTTCTCCTGGTATGGGGTTGGCGCACTGGTGAAGGTTGATGTGGCGATGAATGCCGATAGATACTGTGATATTCTCGGCAATCATGTCCTTCCTACCTTGTGGGCAACGTACAGTATGGATGATTGCTGGTATGAAGACGACAACGTGACTTGCTATGTTGCAAGGAGGACTCTTGATTGGTATGCGAACAACAACGTTAAACATATGGAGTGGCCGGCGCAGAGCCCTAATCTTAACCCAATTGAACATCTCTGGGGCGAATTGGACCGTCGGTTGAGGGCCTGCACCCCACTCCCCAAAAGCAAGCCTGAACTATGGAACTTCCTGTTAAGCATTTGGAAGGAAATTCCTCTTGCCACTATGGTTAATTTAGTGGAAAGCATGCCCAGAAGGGTTGCAGCTGTGATCGCAGCCAACGGGGGCCCTACCTCCTATTAATTTTAATAAATATGGGTTTATATCATTATAGTGTCGTGTCCCGTCACTTTCTTCCACATAGTGTATTTATAAAAAGGAGCAATGCATTATTGATTCGACATTGGATTATACAGAATATTTAATATTTGATATGTGCAAAATTTTATTATTTGATATGTCAAAAATTTCTGAAAATTTAATTTTCTTTGCTGTGATTTATTTCAGTTAGTTAATTTAATTTCTTCTGAAATTCAGTGAAGGTCAATCAATTTAAATCCAAAAATTTTTAACAGAGTTATGTGTGTTGCATTAAATGTCTATGGGAGCTAAATTTTTAAAATATTCTTTAAATCTGTTACAGTAACGTAATCAACAAAAATCAACACAATTTAAATTTTGCGTTCAAGAAAACCTAGAAGCAATATACTGCATTATTGAATTAGGCCTCATTATTTGTAAGAATGTATAAAATAAAAAAAAAATCATCCTTGTTATGAATAGTTACTCGGTGAAATAGCCGTAAATAAAATTTCTATAACAGCATTTGTTGGAGGAATGATAACATTAGTATTGACTAAAAGGTTTAGTTAAAAGTTTTAAAAATTAATAAGAATGTAATTAATAATAAAATAATGAAGTTAATATATATTAAATATAATAGAAATTGTATTGTTTATCAAACGAAATATTTTCTTAAATATAAGCAGTTGCTTAAAAATGAATTCCTATTAATATATCAATAAAACTGATAATTACCATAATCGATTAATTATCATGTTACATAATGAACTGCAAACATTCAAATGAACTTTATTCAAAATGTTAAAAGTGTTGCTAAATTGATATCATATTAGCTATTAGCATAGGTCCAATTCTACTAAATTAATTACTGTATTCTATACTATTTAATATTTATTTCATTACAAATGTACCGAATTCCCTTAGAAAAGACACATGAGGGCCGATGCATTGTTCTTTTGGAATCTTAATCCGGAGTTACGTCTAATTGAATGTTTAACGTCCAATTTCGAGTTATGTTAGAATAAAGAGAGAAAACTCCGGCAAAAGCTATTAAGTAATGAGAATAAATTGTCACACACACACATATATACATATATATATATATATATATATATATATATATAACAGATCTTTAGATAAATATTAGAGATTTACTAAAGTTTATTCATCATAGAAATATATATACATTAGGCATTAATATCACACTCATGTCCATAAATTAAGGATAATGAAGTTCAGGCAAAGAAAGAGACAGACGCAAAACAAATTTGACTTATTTGTAAAGTCTATTTATTAAACAAAAGGTAAAGAGCAAAAAAAGATGCTATATGTTTGACATAATTAATAAAAATTGCGATTTTTACTCCCTGGAGCAAATTTCAAAAATGAACCTATTTACAAAAAACAGTATAACATGGTTAGTATCATGGTTAATATGGAGTATGTCTCCCGGACGATGCAACATAGGCCTTACAACGCCTAGGCATGCTGAGTATCAAATTATCAATCTGATCTTGGGGAATATTACACAAGGTCTTCAAGCAATGCCCTCCGAAGTTCGGGTTGACAGGTGGGAGGGGGTTGACGGGCTGCAATTCCTCGGCCAAGCATATCCCACACATGCTCTATTGGATTCAAGTCCGGTGAGTATGCTGAGTATGCCAATTGAAGGCATTCGTCTACAATGTTTGCACGGTGAGGACGGGCGTTGTCATCCATAAACAGAAATTCAGCACCCATGACACCCCGAAACAAACGTACATCTCTTTCCAGAATGACATCCCGATAGATGTGGCCTGTCATCGTTACACTCTGAACATGCAGGCTAGTTCTGGAACCAAGAATAATTTCTCCCTAAACGAGCCATCCGGCACCACCGTAACGGTGTCGTTCAATGGTGTTCTCTTGGTGGTAACGGGTACCTGGCGCTATCCATATGAAAGTCCGGCGAGAATCAGACTGCAAACTAAACGTGGACTCGTCGGAAAACATCACACCAGACCACTGCTGCGGAGTCCACAATGCATGCTCTCTACTCCAGGTTAATCGCAGGCGACAGTGAGTTACGGTAAGTGGAACACATCTGACAGGCCTACGAGCATATAGACCAATGTGCCCTAAGCGTCTGTACACGGTCTGAATGAAACTGTCGTACCGGTAGCTGAAGAGAGCTGACGAGACAAGTCTGATGCTGTGCTCCGTCTGTTTCTTTTGGCAGTAACTGCTAAATACCGGACCTCATTTGGCGTTGTATCTCGGGGGCGACCTGTGCTGTAACATCTACTCACATTACCATCATCTTGGAATCGTTGCCAAAGCCTGGAGATGACACTCTGGGCGATTCCAAGTTCCTCAGATACGTCCGCTGTGTACGTCCCCATTCCAGTCGTCCGATAATTCTACCACTTAAAAAATCATCCAAATGCTTCCTTTGTGCCATAACTATGCGGTTATTGCACTGAAAGGCTTTTAAAGCGCTTGTGAACAATTTTACTTCTTTGCCACCATTCCTTATATACCCCTCTCTTACACTCTCGTCATTGTGACATACTATCCGCGCCATCTGGTGGTTTCCTGTAATTTGCATATTCTTCTTCAAGATGTGTGTGATAATTCTACAGGTGAAATTTTTATTTTAGAGTTCAATTTCTGCGTGATTCTGAATTATCCTTAATTTATGGACATGAGTTTATTACATAATATGCTTTAATGTTTAATAATCGCATCATATGTTTTTATGTTTTAATATTTATACATGACACATGTTAATCTTTCATATAATTTATTATAACATAATTGCAATTATAATATATTAAATTTAGTGAGAGTTTAAGATTATTTTGCAAAGAAATTCAAATTTTTAATTATTTTTTCAAATGTTTATCAAAACAGGTAAAGAAACAACTTCAATAAAATCACCTAATATTATGGTAGTACAGTAAAACCTCTTTAAGTCGAATATCTCCAAAATTCGAAAAAAAATTTTGTTCTCTTCCCTTCAAGCCCCAAAACCTCCATTACTCGAAATTTCAACCCTCTATATGTTGAAATAATTAGTCAATCCCCACAAACCATTTTGGTATATATTTTTCCTCCGTAACTCGAAAAAAAATTGGACCTCTGTATCTCGAACATTAGCAATGTTTGATTTTACAACCTTTTACAACTCGATCATTTGAAACTAATTACCTCTATAGCTCGAAGAAAAATAAATTACCGACTTTAAGGATTTGCCGACAATGCACGTCATTGTTTCTTAGAAAACAATGCATATGAGTAAACAGTAACTAAAATAACCAATTCTATGAAATATTCTTATTATAATTCTTATTATTGCTATTGACTTTATTTGAATTCTAGCGAAGCAAATCTTTTGATGTCGATTGCAAAAATATCAGAAGTAGTTTGATTTTACTGAAATACACATTTTTTTTAACAACAGTATACGAACAATATTGTTAAAAAATGAGTGCTTTGAAACGTAAACTGAAATTGACTCTCGCTGAAACGTTTGAAGTGTTTGAAGCTGTGAAGAGTTGTCAAAAGAAGAAAGATGTTGCTGAACAATTTGGCCTTCCAATGACAACTCTGTCAACAATAATAAAAAACGAATCGAACATCATGAAAAAATTGAAAACGGTCAAAGTTCGTCTTGTAAAACACAACGAATTGCAGAAATTCCCGGGTTGGGGAGTGCTTACCTAAATGGTTAAGCAGTGTCGGAACCAAAACATCAGTGTCGGAAGGACCACTGTTACAAAAAAAGCCGAAATGCACTCTAAATCACTGGGACTGGCTAATTTCAGGGCCAGTAACGGATGGTTAGAAAAGTTCAAAAGAAGACATGAACTTGTTTTCAAGAAAGTTTGTGGAGAAAGTGCAAGTGTCAACATTGAAACCTGTGACAAATGGAAAAGCGAATTGCAAGGCTTGTTACATCGTTATGAACTGACAATATCTTCAATGCTGATGAAACGGGACTGTTTTTTAAATGTCTTCCTGATAAGACTCTAACTTTTAAAAATGATCGATGCCATGGTGGGAAGCATAGAAAGGAACGTTTGACTATTTTGCTCGCAGTAAACATGGCGGACACCGTTAACTCTCACCGTTAGTCATCGGAAAAGCTAAGAAATCTCATTGTTTTTCAAGATGTAAATCGCTACCTTTAAAATATGAAGCAAATACAAAAGCATGGACGACTTCTGGAATTTTCGAAAACTGGCTCACAAATATTGACAAGAGAACGTCTAAAGAAAAAAGAAAAATTCCATTTTTCATTGATAATTGTACGGCACATAATGATATTCTACAAATGAAAGCAGTCAAAATCTGATATCTGCCTGCCAATACCACATCAAAATTACAGCCTATTGATCAAGGCATCATTAAAAACTTCAAGACATTATAGCGGAAAGAAGTAGTCAGGAACATGTTGGATAATATGGAAGAAATAAAGGATTTTATTATAGGTGTATTGCAAGCCATGAGATCTTCTTCTAAAACGATCTTCATTGAAAAATTTATTTTGCATGCGTTTTATAAAACGCTATTCTAGAGATATTTGTTAAAATTCAATTATTTAAATCATAATTGTAAAAAATAACAAAATATGCTTAGGATGATTGTACAAAAAGTGATTAATTTGATCTCGAGAGACTTCATAAAACGTAATTTATAAAAGAACTGAAATTCTCTCCAATTGACCTCTTTAAAAAGTCTCAGTTGATTACCCTTCAGATATACTGAAAACTTTGTATCTGTAAAATGCAACAATAAACCAATTAGCAACAGGCTAATTGAATCCCGAGAGGTATCGTTTCTGGATTTCAGAGAAATCAAACTAGATGAAAAAGCTGGAAATTTATCGAATACGAGAAGAAAATAAGACTAGAAGCAGTGTCGATGTTTGACAGTAGTCCAAAAAACCGGTGACCGCTTTTTTTTTTATCTTCCTTGAAAAGTTTGCTTTCCACGATTATCTTTATAAAAAAAACGATAAACCATCATCAACTTTAGGGTTTAGATGCTGAAATAAAAGGTCAATAAATTCAAAATTTAATTACCCTGCATTTTTTATTAAACGAATTTTTGTGTTATTCAGCTTTTCTACTCGTTCTTTAACACTACAATTTTTACAATTTTTCTAAGGAGTTTTAAAGAAATTTGACATTTGAGTTACATAAAAAATTTTTTTAGAAATAGTTTTCAGCATTTTATTTATATTTATTTATTTTTAATAAAAATTTAAAAAGTGGGAAAGTCTGTTTGTTTCATAAAAAAAAAATGACTAAGTGTACCTATAATTTAATAAAAAATTTCTATTTAGTGTGTAAAGTTTTAACAATCATGTTAATATTATATGTATTTTGATGAATAGAAACATTTTATTAAGATTGTATACGAGATTAAAAGACACCTACATTTAAAAGTTACTCTTTGAAAAAAAAGTGCACTATAAGTTCATGCACTGGATGGAGGCCTGATGGCCAATTGGCTAGCGCTTTGTCCGTTGGTACCACAAGCTTCAGGTGAGAATCCTGGCTGTGGAATGGATGTGTGTGAAGGGTTCGGAATTCACGTTAAACTGTAGTTCCCGGTCTAATGAGCCCAAAGTGTGCACAAAATGACCGTAGAGCGACAAATCATGCATTGGTTACCAAATACCTGTATAACTAATGAGGGTTGTATTTATTTGGCTCTGTCTTTATTGATAAAGAAAAATGACTTTAAAAAAGTATTAAAAATGACTTTTGAAAATTTACTTTGGCAATCGGAAGAAATACAATTTACCTTATAATAGAACTCTGATGTAACTAGATTAAAAATACAGAATGCTGTTAAAATTAATAAGCGAAAACTGAATACTTAAAAAAAATTGGAAGAAAAAACTAATTTGCATTATACTAAAAATGATCCGGAGTCTTTCTAAGAAAATATTTTAAATCTGTTTTTATTTATGCGTTTATCATGTGAAGAAAATAAATTTTAGCTAAATTATATTTAAATAATCGTGTTATTCTGCTAATTTAAAAACCATGTTTTTACCGGAATTACCGTTTTTTAGTTTGTCAATTTAAAAAACTTGAAGTTGGAGGTAGTTAATCTGAAATTCAATATCAGAGTAACATTCTATTTTTACTAGAAAATTTATATAAATTATTTGATAATTTATTGATCAATTTCTACAAAATATTTTTATAGCTTTATTTAATTCCTTTACTTACCATTTAATTTATTTTCACAACTTGCAGGAAGAACAATATTATTGTTTTAGCGTTACTTTTATTTTTGAATCCAATATTTATTTATATACATACACTGAAGTGACAAAAGTCATGGGATAGCAATATGCAAATTTTCAGATGGCAGTAGCATCGCGTAGAACAGGTATAAATGCGCAGTGCTTTCGCAGAGCTTTCATTTCATTTCAAGTTATTCATGTGAAGAAGTTTTGACGAAATGATGACCGCACGACGGGAATTAACAGACTTTGAACGCGGAATGTTAGTTGGAGCTAGACGCATGGGTCACGCCATTTCGGAAATCGTTAGGGAATTCAACATTCCCAGATCCACTGTGTCAAGAGTGTGCCGAGAGTATGAAATTTCAGGCATAACATCCCACCATGGACAGCGCAGTGGTCGACCGCCTGCACTTAACGACCGAGACCAGCGACGTCTGCAAAGAGTCGTAAATTCTAACAGACAAGCGACACTGCGTCAAATAACAGCAGAAATCAATGTGGGACGTAAAAGGGACTTGTCTGTTAGAACTGTGCGGAGAAATTTGGCTTTCTTGGGCTATTCCAGCAGAAAACCAACTCGAGTGCCTTTACTGACAGAACGACATCGCTTGCAGCGACTCTCGTGGGCACGTGAGCATATCGGTTGGTCCCTAGATGAATGGAAAACCGTGGCCTGGTCCAATTAGTCACGATTTCAGTTGGTAAGAGCTGATGGTAGGGTTCGAGTGTGGCGCAGACCCCACGAAGCCATGGTCCCAAACTGTCAGCAAGGCACTGTTCAAGCTGGTGGTGGCTCCGTAATGCTGTGGGCTGTTTTTTCATGGCATGGACTTGGCCCTCTGGTGCGACTGGACCGAACATTGACTGGAAATGCTTATGTTCAGCTACTTGGAGATCACTTGCAGCCATTCATGGACTTCATGTACCCAAACAACGATGGGATTTTTATGGATGAAAATGCGGCATGTCACCGGGCCACAACTGTTCGCGATTGGTTTGAAGAACATTCTGGACAATTCCGACGAATGATCTGGCCACCTAGATCGCCCGACATTAATCCCATCGAGCATTTATGGGACATCATCGAGAGGTCTGTTCGTGCTCAAAATCCTGCACCATCAACGCTTTCACAATTATGGACGTCTATCGAGACAGCATGGCTCAATATTCCTGCAGAATTCTTCCAACGACTTGTTGAGTCCATGCCACGTCGAGTTGTTGCACTTCGCCGGGCGAAAGGAGGGCCGACACGATATTAAGAGGTATCCCATGACTTTTGTCACTTCAGTGTATTTTGCTCTACTTAATGAAATAATTGTTACTGGATAATATAATTTATCAATAATCATATATTCTAAAATTTCCTTTTCTACAAAAGATTACATGTTTTCAGAATTTTCATAAAATATATTCATTTTAAATTTTGCAAAACAGGTTTGATTTAAGAATAAAATAATAATTTAAAGTATATTTCTTAATATCCTATTTTAAAATAGTGAATTTATATTTTTAAATATGGGTTTCATGTCTGGGGTGCCTGATGACCCAGTGGCTGGCATTCGGTACCGCAGGTATCGGGTTCGAATCCCAGTCATGCCATGAATGTTTGTAGTGGTTCGAAATATACTTTAAGCAATAAGGTCGTGGTCCTAATAGGATCGTAGAGCCTTGTGGGGGTAGTGTTACTCTCATCCATAGCATATCTTCAAGCTGCAAGCACCCCTTAGGTAGTGCTAAATGAGTAACAGCATGATGAGCAGCCTTATGTCATGAGCCCTTGCTCATGACATAAGGATTAACTGTCTGTATTCCCAGTTGCATTAGAACAACAACAACAACTATGGGTTTCATACATTTGAATTTTTTTACCTTATTTCAAAACCATTTTTAATTAATATCGCTTTCAATATGCATCATGATACCATTCATTTAAAAATTCTTCACATACGCTTTCAGTTTTAATATATGAATTACATAAATAAATCTAAAATGTATTCTATGCACCAGTACGGCTTTGTTCTTATATTTAATAGTATTTTTTTATTATCTGAGTGAATTACTTCAATGAGTCTAAAATGTGTATGTTATCGTTTAATTATATCGCTAACGAGACGACTGTTGCGTAATATTAAACCTATATTTGTCAAGCAATATATTTATCTCTTCATGGGCTGTAGAAAAGAAATAATAATAAAGCATATGATATTATATGTTCTGTCATTCTATTGTATTCCTTAGATTATGTAAAGTAAGTTTCCTGAAGAGAAATGAATACTTCCTTTCTTAAATAAAGTTTATACAAAAGTGCATTTAATTATCAAAAGCTTTAAAAGTCATTTAGGAATTGATTTAAGGCTTTAATTTATTAAATTTATTTTTAATGTATACAATTTTCTTTTCCAACATGCATTTATACCGAATCGATGCTTTAAATCTACAAAGAAAATAAATGTGAAATACTTTGCAACTTATTTTCAAAATAAAATGTTTTATTTTCATGGAGAAAAAAAATAATTCTTTCAAGTCTAAGAAATGTCAATGATAATTCTAAATTCAATGTCAAAGGAAATAATGAAACTTGAGTACAGAAATCCTAATATATCGAACTGCGTCATATGAGGTAATTATAAACTAATAAAAAAATAAATTAGCATAACCTACACATTGATCGATATCAATGTGTAGGTAATCGATGAATTTCATGATCATCACGTTAAAATCAAACTACTACATCAAAAACATGTTCATCATCAAACATTTTCTTATTGTTCTTAAATATGTGCAGTTTGTTTAATATATATATAATGTCGATGTTGTTGATGCAAAACATTTTACCATGAGTTTATACGCCACTGACAGTATATATATAGCAGATTCAGCTCAGTTTGTGCCATGTAGGGCCGGTTACACTCCACCATTAATTCGCCATCGCAATTTAAACTCCTCGGGCAGGGGCAATCGGGTTCTTCTGCGCGTGTGTTTGTCATTGAACTCCTCCTGAACGGCTTGACGGAATTTGATGAAATCGTTTGTGTGTGTTTGGCAAAATAAGGAAAATGTTTTTGTCCTGTCCCCTTTGTTGCAAGTCGCCCACAGAGTGTGCGGCAGTATATCAACTCTTATGCCGTTCAACCCATCGCTTTGAAAATGGGTATTAATAGGTATTCGTGTATGGAAAATAGATTCGCGCTATTCACTTTATTATTATTTGCCATCAGAGGGTGCTGCAGCATTTCATCTTATAGACCGTTCAAACGAAATTCATGAAAATGAGTATACACCTATATTGGAACATGGAGAATATATTCGCGATATGTAATTTTCAAAAATGCATTTTTTTCTTTTGGCTGGAAAACGTATACCGGGTTCTGCTAGTAAATGGCATGATACTAATTATATAACTCAAAGTCTATAGCACCGAAGAAAAAAAATTACATTCTATCAGAAAATTCTAAGCTGAGGGAATATAATTTTGAAAATATTATTCACACTGAGACATATTATTTTTCCTCTCAAATTCTAAGATTAAGGTATCCAAGTTTTCATAGGTACACAATTAATTTACGAATCTTTTTTCATTAAAGTAATTTAAAAAACAGTAGCTTTATTAATATGTACCCAAATGGTTATATATACAGCTAATATACATGAGTGCGCTTGCGATTACGGTAGTGATAGCGTATATGAACTTCTCTAAAACATCTGTCGAACTGTTCTTTGAATTTGTCTCGGTCTTTCTCCAATACCCGGAAAGCTCCAATCTGTTCACCCGGAAAGCTCAGGCTGGCCATTATCTCTCGTAGAAAGGAAGTTTATACAAGAATGGAACACAATAATCACGAAAGTAGAAAAACGTATTTAAAAATAATTTCTACCTATTATTATTTTTATTTACATACTTCTTTTTATTCGTCCGTTGTAATCTATAAAATGTGCAATGTCATAAAATATGTTTTTATTTTTTTGTCACGAAACAAATATGAGCTCAAGAGTAATGGAAGTTTACGAGCATGCAAAAAAATGGAATCGATTTTCGTCATTAGTTGTTATTCCAAATTTTAAAATAAAGAGTAGGCCCGATCGAAAGTTTAACAGATAATCTTGCATCGATATTCGAAGTGTATGATGGGATGTGACGCGGAAATGAGACTCAAGTATTTCTGGCAGATCTTTTAAAAATCATTATTAACCCTTTCGGTCAGGTGTGTATAATGTAACAAACAACCATTTTGCAGCTTGAGTAGCCGTGGTTCTTCTGCATTATTAATGGTTAAAGATATAATTGATGGTGGTTAATAATAAAAAAATGACTTATTTTTTATTTATGATATTTACATGAAAAATAAACAAACATGTATGTTAAAGGAGGCATTTTGCTCAAATTAGAAACGCTAACGTAGTAATACTCAAATGTTACTACATAATATTACACCTTATTGGCAAACAAAATTATGTTTTTCATTTCAGGTAAGATATTATTTTTACAATTAATTTTCTGATCATAAGTATTTAAAACTAAATAAAGATTCAAAATGCGAGGTGCATACAGCTCGCAGTGTATGTGCTTGATACGAAGAGCACCTGAAGGAGTTTACCGTACTCCCCTGACCAGCAAACTCACCGGATTTAAACCCCATCGAGAATCTGTGGGACCACCTCGATCGGGTTGTTCGCGGCATGGAACCTCAACCACGTAATCTAGCGCAGCTGGCCACGGCACTGGGGTCGGCATGGCTCAGCACCCCAGTGAAGCATAATTGACTCTCTTCCTGCACGTCTCGCAGCAGTCCGCTCTATCAAAGGTGGTTATGCGGGCTTTTGACAGGAGATCACATCAATGTGACTGGACTGTGTAATATTGACGATATACCTTATAAAGAGATCATCTGCAAATTCAAATAAAGGGAAATTGCAAAAAACATAATGGTTAACAAATAAAATCTATCTTGTTGTAGTGAAGACTTTTTTATCCACAGTGGCGGAATATTGCATCATCTTAAGACAACTTGATTAAAAAAAAAATGAAATGAAAAAAAAAAATTATGTTCAAGGAAAAAAGCTCCTGTTACAACATAATTTGCAAGAATATTTAAATATGTACCTTTTAATATATGAATAAATTGAGGTAATTAAAATATTTTAGTTTAAACTTAAATAAAATATTTTATTACTGTGAATAAGTTCTTAAAGTTAAAAATGCTATATTTATTATTATAATTTTATATTATTTATTATAAATAATATAAAATTTCTTAAGTACTGTATCTGAATAATATCAATGAAAATCAAACATCAGTTAAAAATTAAATATCAAGCACCCTTAAATATCAGTACACCCGAAATTCTTTGAAATTTGGCTCTTAACTTGAAAAAGAGGGATACAAAAAGATATTTAAAATTATTTTATTAAAGTGACTTAAAATGCTCTTAAATGAATATATATTTTATTAATAAATCATCAACAAAGACATTATATATTCTTTGAATGAATAAAATGATAAAATTATTTTATCTGCATTAATTACGGCTTTTTACTTTATTCTATTATTTTTATAATTGTTTTACTACATGTATATATATATATATATTATCTTTTATAAAAAATTAATTCTAAATAAAATAATTTTTAAGTATTCACGTCCCTTTTTATTTATTTATATGTTTTATTATCGTAATATAAAGTAAAACAATTTTAAATAAGTTATAATAATACAATTAATAAAAAATAATGCACATAAATTAATTTTATTTTTTTTCCTGCAGAAATTAATTTATTTCTTTGTTGGTGTTTTTTAATAAAATTTACATTCACTTAAGAGCATTTTACCTATATTCACAGAATTTTATTCTCTCATTAGATAAGCTCCTGTTTTTGAAATTTATTGTATTCTCCCAACATTATTTTTTTAATTATGATAAATTAATTATATGTAAATTGTGATTGTTTAACTAATTTATGCATGTGGAAATTTAATGCTTCAATATTAACAAATTACAAAACTAATTATTGTAGAGAGTGCATTACTTGTTTAAAATAAATTTATTAACAAATCAAGAAACACCACATTAAAAAAATTTCCAATACAAATTGCCAATGCATCTTACAAGTTTAAAAAATTAGGTGTTTAAACGAAACATTTCTAGTGCTCTCACGTATTATAGATTTAACAAAGAATTAAACTGAAATAAATTTGTCTCGTTCATATCATATATTAAAACTAATAGTGTTACTCGCGTCCGTAGCCTGTCTTCAAGCTACACGTGCCCCCTGGTTAGTGCTAAATGAGTAACAGCCAAATACAAGCACGGAATCCAATACTAGGAAAGTAACAAACTGATTGTATCAACCATGTAAAATAACTGGTCTGTGAGACCCGAGGTCATTCAGTAACCACAGTAACTGACCAAGTGTGCATTAAGGAATGGAAAATTCTGGAAATATTTTCTAGATACTCAATGAGGTCATGATTGCTTGCTTGAAAATTGCTTGAAGATAGCTTGATTGAGAATTGCTCAGTCATGGAAATTGCTTGAGATCATAAAAAAAAACCTCGTACACCCTGCCGGGTTAAAGCGAAAAAGATTTAATGCATTACAAATATAATAACTTCGTGCTTAAAATGTACAATCTTCTTGTGCTTGTTTAAGCTATTCTATAATATTTTTGTACCTGCTAATTTGGTACTGTTATTTTTTTTATTTTTAGGACATATGTATTTTTAGTAAACAATAGAGTACAAAGATGTCTTTTAAATGAGTACAATTACTAAAACTTTAAAATTGTAAAACAAAAATCCATTATAAAGAACCTATATAAATGCTTTCATTATGAATACTTTTTAATACATTTTTTTAGACACACGAGTTCAATAAATGTAATTGAATTTGTTTCAAAAATTTCATCTGAATCTATTAGTGAAGATGAAAATGTATAAAATTGTGGAAAAGGATCAGGAGTCCGGAATACGCACAAAAAATTCAACTTAGAAGTCGAAAAATATTTGGCCGAATCCACACACTTGGTGCAGAGGTTAAGAATTATTAAAATCAATGGATAGACAATTAGAAAAATCGATATTTTGATCGTCCAATAGAAAATATTTTCATCGTCCAGATAAATAATACTACTTCTCCTAGTTATTAATGAATAGTAATTAAAAGATTGCAGTCCAATATATTACAAAAGATTAAAGTTGTCTTTTATTGATGTTTGAGATGTCTCTCATAATGTTTAACAAAATTGGAGTTTATTATTATTTTTTTCAATGTTATTTAACTTTTAAAAAAATTCAGAATAACAAGAATCATCAAAAAGAAGATTCAAAAATCATTTTTACACTGTGAGGAAAATCAAGCTATATGTGCTTCATACTTCTATATAAAATATTTTTTAATAACGAGATTTTGATAATCTTGCTGTTTTATTTTTATATTATTAATAGTATACTTCAACATATACATAAATATATAAGGCATGGATGATAAATCTATATAGATCGAAATATCGATTTAAGTCTACAAACACATCCGATTTTGCTATTCTTTCATTAACGAAATTCCGATTCAAGATGTATATTGCATGTTCTACAATGTTTAAGATGTATGTTCCATATTTTGTCATATCAATTTTTTTTTATTTCCAATGGCAAGACAAGTACAAATAAAAAGGAATAATAATAACAAGGTAAAAAAATACAAAAGAATAAACATCCAAAAAATACAAAGATGACCGAAGTCGTTGTCATAAGAGTTCTCTCGTACACCAGTAAAGCGCTATCTCCGAGTCGCCGTCAAGTACCGCACATCGTTGGAGGTGGTCTCTGTTCACTGGATCTGCTGAGTTACATAGGGGGCAGACAGGGTTCAAAAAGATTTGAATGCGATGGAGATGTTCTGCTAGGCAGTCATGGCCAGTCAGAAGACAGAAATGACGAAAGCATGTCGTCGCGGATTGCTGCGTATGATTAAAAGATCTTCAACTCTCCAGGCTTTGAGTTAATCCCATCTTAAGTTTGTAACTTGGGACGTTTAACCATTATTTCTTGATATGTAATTTTATAGAATGGAGTGACAGTGACAAAGATCTCATTTGAAGTAGTCTGGAGCCTCTCGGCCTGCTCGTTTTCCCAAAAATGCCAAAGTGGCCAGGTATCCAATGAAGTACCACCCGTTTCATTTTTGAAGTCACTTTCCGCATATGATATCGGCACTGGGAGATTTCCCCTGATGAGGGTGGCTTGGTTGAACTAATAGTTTGAATTGCGGCTTGTGAATCAGACAAAATAACTACTCTATCGAATATATCCTCAATCATCAGTAAATATTTCAAAGCAATTCGGATAGCCTCCAATTCCCCATCAAAAGATGTTCGATATTTTCCCCGCTGAAGGAAGAAGAAGAACAAGTTTGAAAAGACTCCTGAACCTGCAGTAATGAGATTTTCATAAAAGGAGCCATCTGTGTATACGTGCAACCATTCAGATTCTGGGATCTTGTATCAATAGTATCAAGTGCATAAACCCTCAAAACCGTTTTTCTTAAAAATTCATCTGAAAGACTTAAATTTCATTCAATCTGAAATTCAGTCAAATGGATTAGATGGCTTTTACAACTCCTGAAAATCAGCTGACAATTCAAGATTCTGAAATAAGTAAAAAATAATGAGCTCTAAGACTTTAGTGAATAGTGGGAATGCTTTTAGTGAATTTCGGAATATGGGCACTCTGACTTTTCTTAAATTTACAATACTGTGCTGGGAACTTTGTTCGTCCTTTTTGTTTCTGTAGTGAGTCGATTCTTTAGTGTTAAAAATTATGAAATTTATTTTAAATAAATGTTTATTCAGTTGTTAAAAACATTTTGTAAATAATGTTTGAAAAAGAGCTACACAATTGTAATCATCGAAAGAAAGAATGTGTTGAAAATAAGATTTAATTTAAACATACTTATTTTAATGCTACAAAACATATTTTTGATACACAATTCTTCGAAATATTATCACTGTTACCTTTCTAAATAATGAAAATTAATAGTTTTAAAAACACTTTCATTAAATCACTTTTTATGCATTTTATTATACTATAGATATGTGTTAGAGGGATTATTTAGTTACTTCAAAAGATGCATTGTAAGTTTTTTTTTCCTGTGAAACATTAAGGAAAAGATCAAACGGAACTGTTAAAAGTGAGCCTAATACTTTGATATTTTAAGTGGAGTATAAAATTTTATCTTCTTTTGGTTCTGAGGATTCTGTCTTTATATGTATTTTTTTATCGAGATTTTCTTTACATTAAATTTTTAGATTCGTAAAAGAAGTTGAGTTAAGCTCAGTTTTAGTCTCACATTCATGGCTCAGAAATATGAAATATAAAAAAAGAACCACCTGTAAAAAAAAAACTCTGAAAATTGAATTGAAATTCAATTTTAAGAAAGGAAATTTATTTAAATTGTTTTTCAATCGAGTGATTTTTATTGAAATAAGGAATTTTAATTTTCTTTGACACAGAATATCAACACGTTTCATTATAAAATAAGATAAAATGAATTATTATGCAATAAATACAATACAATTCATTATATAATAAATACAATATAACTCCATACATAGCCATCCGAAATTCATATTTATATATTTTTAAAAAAAATTAGTTGTATTTGATAAACAAAAAATGTTCAAACGATGAAGAAAATAATTTGCACCAAATTTTACAAAAATTGTTATATTGTGTAAAAAAATTCTTGTTTTACTTATTACAGAAGAATTATGTTAAGTGCATGTAACTAAATTTAATTTGAAGTTACAAAATTGTTAAGAGATAGATTTTATAATTCATATATAATATTGTAAATATAAAGCAATGCTTTATTTTAAGCATTTTTTTTTCGTAATACAATTTTCCATTGAAATTTCAATTAAATTTACGTATAATGAGCAAAAAATATGTTTAGAAATCTGATATTTTCAAATTTAAAATGTCGCTGCATTTATCTATTCGATTGTTTAAATTATATCTGTTACCTAATATTTTTATAGAAACAATTGTTATTGGATTACATCTAACTATATTTCAATAAATTATCCTTTGTTATGAGTTATCTAATAAAAGAGATTATTTCTACTAATAAATGTATAATTATTTATGCTTAGAATCACATTTAATCACAATAAATAATTTCATGGTATTATTATGTTTAATTTCTAAAATTTCAATAGAAAAATACTATGAAATATTAAATGTTTTAACATATGTTATGCTGTGATACGTTTTCCCTAGATATACTCTTTCCAATTTACGTTTCAGAAATAAAAACAAACTATTTATGAATTATTTTATCTTTGTTTTTGTTTGGAACAAATAAAATACTTTGAATCACTTTAGGATTTAACTGATAGGGCATTTACTATATAGTGATATTGAGTTCATTTTATATTCAATACACATATAAAATATATCTATGTATACATTCATTTTTATTTAATAAATTAATAAAAATAAAATTGAATTGCATTTCTTTGCTTATAATAAATAATACTTATTCATAGGTATCTAATAACAGGTTTCTAAAAAGGATTCATAATTTTATTTTATTGCAAATGTTTAAATGTTTTATGTCACTCATGCATAAAACTTACAAAACACAACTTAACCTTTTTACTCAAAGCATTAAAAATTTCGAAGCAGTTCACAAAGTCTACCTCAACTTCACTTTGATTTTTAAATTACCTTTATATTCTTCATCAATATTCAAATCATACCAAAATATTCAGCTGAAGATATAAAAAATTTGGTTTGCAAGTTTTCTGAACATAAAATATATTAATCAACATTTCAACTTGTTGGTTACAGGTTGAATAGATTCTTGGATTTAAAACGAATAAAAAATACTTAATGTTACAAAAATATCAATAATACTTAACGTTTTAATTATTTGGCTGTTATACATTTGGCTATCATTTGTACTCATTGGTTCAGAAAAGTTCATCGTATTTTTAGATGTAGACTTCTGGTTCAAAAACCCATTTCTGGAATGAGATAAATTAAGCCTAATATAAAAATAATAAATTTGTAGGATGAAAAAAAACATAATGTTTGTAGGATGAAAATATCATAACACATTTCTCTTATCAAATAGTTTGAAAAAAACCATAATATAACCATTTTTCGGTTATATTTTTGGTCATCAATCACTGTTTATTTGTAGTACTTGATAATAGCTCGTCATTTTAAAACATTCATTATTACAACTTGTCTTTTCCTAGAAAACATCCTGTAAAAATATATATTGTACACAAAAAAAAATCGATTTTGAAATTATGTCTTCATCATTTTTTTCCCTCGGGATATGAGCAGCCAATACTCGAGAAACTGATTCGAGATGATTTCCTACCTCCCACACATATTTGTTGCCTCGAGGGTTGATGACCAAATATTATCACCTTTTCGCATGATTGTCAAATCCCCGAAAATATATCTAACAGTTATTTTCATTTTACGGAAAACTGATTTAAATCATGAAAGCCACTCCTGGCCTTCTGCAAGCCCTCGCCCAAAAAATAATTTTATTTTAGACCAATGTTAATCTTCTTTTAACATGATTTGATAGCAATATATATATATATATATATATATCAGATAGACCTTAACTGCATTGTTTATTATACCAAATTTCATAAAACAGCTTGTTTTTCGAAGCTTTTAATCTGATATTTTGAAATTGTTCACCTGTGAGAATAAAATATTGTCAATTTAGATTTTTGAAAACATTTCTTCTTGTAAATTACTTCTATATCAACGTACATGGAGAGAAAAAGTAACGATGTACACCGCTATCCAAAATTTAAATAATAATTAGTAAAATACAAAAAAAAAAAAAAAAAAAGGAAAAGATATTGTTAAAATTGTTCGAAATCTCTTGTGGAGAATCATTAAAATAAAGCATTGTCTTAATGCAAACTTTTCAGTCGATGTTTTGTTATGTGCAAAACGCACCTTGAAAAGCGAGAGAGGGCTCAAGCCATAGACAGTTTAGACAGGTTTCTTGAAATTGACATGTGAAGGGAAGTTGTTATCTAAAAAAGAGAATGATGGTACAAAGCTGCAAAACAAAGAATGTTTGGAATGCTGGTGTCTGGGCGATTACACACTCGAGTTCCAGCTATGCCATGAATGTTTGTAGTGGTTCGGAATCCGCCTTAAATCGTAAGTCCCGGTCTAATGGGATCGTACAGCGTTGTGGAAGTAGTGTTACTCGTATCCCTAGCCTATCTTCACGCTACGCGTGCCTCCTGGGTAGTGCTAAATGGGTAACAGTAGTGCAGCCCTTGCTTGTAGCTTAAAATACAACTGTATCTGTATTGCCAGCTGCATTAGAACAACAACAACATAACATACAGTGATATAAACAATACAATGCGGCAAAGGTTTCAAAGTGCTGGAGACCGGTACGAGATCGGCAATAACCGTTTGCCAAGGCCGATGTCCGACAATAACTGGGTGACATCAGAGGGAGAGTTGGCTTTAGTATGGAGTTCAGTTTTCACAGCCGCCACAGGAGTACAAGTTTCTGGATAAATGATATATAAAGACTTGAGCATAAGCTCACTCGTTTAAACTGGAGTTTGGATCATCAGCTCTGGGTTTTTAGATAGTGGGCTAATTTAAGATTCAGTGATGAATCACAATTGAGACAGTAACGAATGCCATTGTATAATGATAGAACGTGGAACTCGTTTTCACCCTGGAAACATCATAGCAATACATCGTTTTCCCGTGGAATCATGGCGTTGGCAGGCATCGTACGTGATAACTCTAGGTATCTCCATATCTTTGTTAAGGGATGTGTGACTGCTAAACGATACAGAGACGTAGTCATGCCTAAAGGCCCATCTAGACGAGAGAATGATTTGAGTCGAGTTACCCTTAGGCTATCTCGCTCCTTTCGTCTCCGTTTTACTACCAGAAACAATCCACGTTATTCTTGGTTGTCAGTGTCAGCTGGTTGGGAGGGGTAGTGTTACTCGCGTCCTTAGCATATCTTCAAGCTACTCATGCCCCCTGGATAGTGCTAAATGTGTAACAGCGTTCGTCAGAGCAGCCACCACGAGATGCCTTCTTCAAGTTATGAAGATAGACGTTCTCATCGGAGAATGAATATAACAAAAAGAAATGGTCCTTTTCAGGTCCAGAACGCGATGTCCCTTCTTTTGGAATGCTGGTGGTCTATCTAGCGACAAATTCTGTGAACTAAGGATCATTACTAACAGAGAAGATTAATAGGCCCTTGCAATTGTGGACGCAAGTGCTTCGACGGAATCAATAAAATATTATAGACTGCGTGATTATGTGCTACGTGATTTACCAAGGTGAAGACAAATTGCCCCTGGTATTATGGTAGACTTAAAAATATCATTACTACCAGATTTAAAATTCTACATGGAATGGAAAACAATAAACATGAGGTGGTTGAGCTAAACTTTTGGAAGGGCAGAACAAAATTCATCTTCTTCTCTAATCCCCCGGGCAATCATCCCTTGACCCAAATTTTTGAGCATGCGTTAAATGGAAACACTTATAATTGGTGATTTTAACAGCCATTCTACAAGATGGGGTTACAGAGATGTAAATCCCCAAGGTAGGATAATGGATCACTTTCTTGATTCCTCAGCAGAAACTCTAATTGAAGAATCTGGACATACCTTCCTTTCATTTAAGGTAGGAAAAACAAATTCTGACCTGACCATCGTACATACAAACGTTACCCATGCTACTTCTCTGAAATTGCTGGAACTGGCAGTGGTCATGGACATCGTATTCTTTGTGTAAAATGTTCCCCTAAGGTGGTTTCCTAACAAAATAGTTTTATTCTTCTCCCTAGGTGGAATTTGAAAAAAAAAAAAACAGACTGGAACATATTTTATCATATGACTGACTCGATTCTTACTCCTGACCACTTAGATAAAGTAAACCCGGACAAAAGTTGTTATGCCATCTCTGAAGCAATCAGGGTTTGTGCACTCAAAACAATACAGAGAGGAAAAACAAGAAACTACACACCTTTTTGGACAAGGGAACGGGCTGATCTAAAAACAACAAATGACAATGCGCGTATCCAAACTGAACTTACAGGCAGTATTGCTGAGAATATTGCTTTAGCTATTTTTAAAAAGGCCATCGGAAAAGAGAGTGTTTTAAGAACTTTGCTGCAAAACTCATTGCTAACAACAAGTGTTTTACTACTAACAAAGAAAAGGTTTTGCTTTTTTCAAATATTAGTCATCTACTAGCAGACTATCAAGAAGCAAATTGAAAGATCCGGGCCACCCTAGTGAATGGATAACTCAAGAGGACGACCATCTTTTTAATGATGATTTTAATTATTATGAATTGCTGAAGGCATTGAGGGAAATTGAAGGAAGTAAAAGTGCAGAATGATGTCAGTACCTACCTGCTGAGTTCTTACTCAGAATGAGCAAAAAAGCGAAACTGACCCTGCTGTTCTTCTACAATACAATCTGGAAAGCATATGTACCATCTGAATGGAGAAAGTCTATCATCATCCCGATCCATAAACCTAATAAACCTCCAAATAGCTCCTCATAATACAGACCTATGTTTTTGACAAATTCATGCTGCAAACTGATGGAGAGGATAACCGTCCACCAATTAAATTATTTTCTTGAATCGTTTAATAAATTTTCTGAGTTTCAGGCTGGTTTTCGTAAAAAAAAAAAAAAAAATATATATATATATATATATATATATATATACCATTGACCAGGCAGCGTTTCTTTCTCTGAGTATAAAAGATGGCTTCCACTGTAAAAAATCTACTCTATCTGTTTTTGTAGACTTTAAATCCGCTTATGAGTCCATTCGGATAAGTAGCTAGGATATTTGGTAGTTGGATATTTGGACTAGCTCCTCCAGCTAGGAGTAATCCCATTGAGCTTTATTCAAAAGGTGTCAACTACGGGTATGCGTGTTCATATGTTTCATTGGGTTTTCTCTTTCATTTTCCAGTGACACGCAAATTCCAAATATAAACCTTCCTTTTCCAGATTCGTCCAAATGAGAAATGGTCTTCCTCAGGGAGCTGTCATTAGTTGCTTTCTGTATAACATTATTATCAACGACCTAACTATACAGCTGAATAGAATTCCTGATGTCCAATACCTAGCTATTTCTGATGATGTAGCTATTTTTTCTACTGATCATAATGTTAGAATCGTTAATATTAACATTATCAAATTTATGACTATCCTAGAAACGTGGTGTGAGGAAACCAAGTGTCTGTAAATACTGATAAAATTGTTTATCAGCTCTTCACATTATCAAATGAACAATAACTGGCATTCGTTAAATACAAGAACAAAGATCTTTGTAAGCAATTTAATTTCAGGCACTTTTGAGTAACCTTCGACAGTAAACTATAAGGAAGACTGTAAAGAAAAAAGACGAAAAAAAGTGTCTGTATAAAAGACAAGCCGAGGTGAATGCAGAAAAGTATGAGAACAAACTTAGCCCCTTGAAAAGATTGCCTGCTGTTACAAGGGGTTCTTCTCCGATGTACTTGTTGCCACCTATAAATCGTACGTGAGACCTATTTTGGACTATAGTGGAGAATTCCTGGCCACAGCATCTGATAGCTGTGGCGATAAATTTATAAAGTCCTGAATAAAGCCCTTAGAATTACTACTTCTGCTGCCTGTTCCCTCCAGTTGCTGCTCTAGAAATTCAGACTAATTTGTAACCTATGAAAATTAGAAGAGAGAAACAACTCCTTAAGTAATTTGGAAAATGTAATAGAATACCTCTCCAGCACTGTCAGGTATGTCTTCCTAATAGAGACTAAACACCTATCTGTATTTTCTTTCAAAAGCCTCAGATCTATTAAATAAATACAATATTGAAAGTGTCCCATACCAGCCTTTTTGCCTTACAAGGAGTTTCCCACCCACTTTCGGTTTTTTTCACCTCAAATCTCTCAATTAAACTTCATGATAAAAAGAATTAAGCTCTCCTCCGTTCTTTAGACCTCGAAACCATTGCTGATAGATATCCGATGTATACATGGCTCCATATTTATAGCGATGGTTCTGCAAGAGCTGGTTTTTATTGTGAGAATCTTTTTGAAATCTCTTGTGCAGTGAGTCTAAATGCTACGAACTTTGAGGCTGAAATTGAAGCTGTTATCTGACACAAATGTTGCTTACAGACATGATGTTTTTCTTGTCAAATCACAGTCAGCGATCCTGTCCCTCTGCTCTACCCATTATTGTGATTCAGCATGAGTGGAAGAGACGAAACACAGAACCTTCGAACTGAACTGAACTGAACTGAACCGGCTGGACGATCCTATTCCAATGGATCTCCAGCCATTCTGACATCCCAGTAATGAGAAAGCTGACTTGCTAGCTAAACGTGGTTGCAGTCTTCCACGGTCTTGTTTTGATATACCCGAAAGTCAGACAGTGTACACTATTGGTAATTTGACGCGAATACATGCATGCAAAGCTCAGGTGAAAGCTGCCAGGGGCAAGATCTAGGAAAGCCTACATAACATTGCAATCCCAATGGACCTCCCCAGACAAATTTTTGCTGCCAATTTTAGAATTGTCAGTGGACATGGTTATCTCCACGAACATCTGCACCGAATTGACGTGGAGATCACCCCTGATTGCCTTCTTTGTTCCATTGGAGACGTAATGAACTTTACTCACCTGGCAGTTTGTTCTTCTATGGCCAACACTATTTTAGAAACTTTACCTATTGGTAACTTTATTTCAAAGGCTAGTTTGTATTGGGTTGTTCGCAGCAAAATGGTCAATACGGCCCAGATGAGCAGAAGAAACAATAAGCGGAAGAATGAGATGAGCGGAAGAAACAGGCTCTTGCCGAAGCGAGCTCGAAAGACAATAGCAGTACTTCAGCACCCTTCAAGGTCCGTTCCGACACTGAAAAGAGCTCATCGTGAGGCTTGGAACTATCAGACTCCCAATGTCATAGAAAGTGGGAAATTGTTAAACAGCGTGCTTGGCTACCAGATATGGCCACACATCTTATTAGCACAATAGCAGCAACACTTCTGTATTTCATTTGTTTTTCACTTACGTATGAATTCCTCTTATGTTCAGTTCTTTTTAAAACTAATTCTTTGGATAATAAGATATATTATTATCCTTTTTTGTATAGTTTTCTTATTTTGTACTCGTTTTGCACTCGTATATCACTCTTCCCGCCATTCGGACGCCATTTATATTTAATTTAAAATAACTATACATAGTTCCAGTTCATAATTTTGCTGTTAATTTTATTTTATATAAGTAATAAAATATCAGTTTAGAATATGAAAATTTATTTATATTCACGATATATAAGTTAAATAAACAAAATAATTCCATTTGATTATTGTTTACTGTTAATTATAATTCTTGTGTTTCCGGCAGCTTGTCCGTTTGATGGAAGAAAATTCTTTAATATTCTGATGAAATAAAAGAATTAGCCTACTTCTGTGCCCAAAAAGTAAGAGAAATTATTTTTTTTTTCAAAAACTCTTTATTTATTCTTCCAAATTTATTTCATCGGCTTCAAAGTAATCCCCTCCGGACACAATGCACTTATGCCAGCTTTTTTTCCGATCCTCAATGCATGCTAAAAAGTCATCGGCAGGGATGGTCTTCAATGCGAGCGGCGATTCACGTTGAATCTTTTCAATCGACTCAAAAAGCTGTCCCCGGAATTGTCTTTTGAGTGTAGGGAATAGCTAGAAGTAGCACGGTGTGAATACGGTGGTTGTGGAACGATATGGGTTTCATGTTTGGCGAAAAAGTCACGAAGAATTAATGCAGTGCGAGCTGGCCCATTCAGAGTTTTCGGTACCAATTGAGATTTGACGCGTATGAGGCCCAAAATTGAATTGACAGGTCTTTTTGAAATTCCAACATCCTCAGCAAGGTCTCTAATTGTAAATCGATTGTTTGCAGGCACCAAATCATTAATTTTTTGGACGTGAGCTTCGTCGGTTGAGGAGGATGGTTCGACCAGAGGAATCTTCGTCTTCAACGCGTTCTGTGTCTTCTTTGAACTGTTTATACCACTTCTAAACGTTTCTTTCCGATGTAGGAATGCTCACCGAATGTCTTCTGCAACCTTCTATACGTTTCCGCAAACAAAATTGAATGCAAGTTCTTTGCTCAATCAATTCAGACATTTCAAAAATCGCCGGAATCAATTTTAGCGTCTCACAAAGCCAAGCGTAACTCAAACACTAATGAATTTTTTGACGTGAAATTTTACACAGATGTCAAGGACAGTGCCAGCAACCTAAAAAAGAAAACAATTGAATTTCCATATGCCCCGAGAATTTTAAATTTAAAACTGGTCGTACTTTTTGGACACAGTAGTATGAAACTACAAGAAATATTCATCCGACCATCACTGAAAAAAAATGTAGAAACATAAAGTGCCGTCTTAATATAAATTGATTATACAATTATTATTAATAAATTTAACAGTTGTAGAAGAAACAATGATTGATATAAGATGAATAAATTTAAATCATTTAATCCACTGAAATTGACTGAAAATTTAATAAAACTAATTAAATATTCAACCATTCTGAAATAATAATCATCAAGTCGAAGTCGGGAAAAAAAATGGGAAAAGTACTTAAATGTTATTTGATAAGCACAAAGAAATGTCTCTCTTTAGCGATAATTAAAATAATGAATTTAAGCTCAATTTAGTGGCAAATTAAAAACAATTATATTTAAAAAGTTAATTGTATTTGTTGCAGCTTTAAATATTATGGTATATTATCTAACTTGCTTATTTTACTTAAGTTTATGCATTTTGATTCATTTAAATTTAAAATAAAGTTTCAGTTTGGAAACATTAAAATTAAAATAAAGCAAATAAAAAATTAAGCCTAAATCTTTGTTTGTATGAAGACGTTATAACGAAATTGTATTAGTTATCTCAGTAGTAATATAAATTTTATGCATGGATAAATATAATGAATAATACTATAATTGTATAATGTATTCATATGGTCAAAACTAAGCCCAGAGCCAGGTATAAAGGAAACCCATGTATTTTTGATTTTTTTTTTTAAATTAAAAATTTAAAAATACATTTTATATACAAGGTATATCTATAACTACATTTGATATACGGATATACATCACGATTTTTTTATTTTTTTTTTAAATGAAAAATCAAAATTTTTTCCTTTAATTATTTTTTTTTCCTTACATTCTAAGCAGCGTAGCTTCCATTTCATAAAATGTGTTTTTCTTTTCGAAATATTTTAAAACACAACGTATTAAGGCCATAGACATTTGAATAATCGCTTCGTTTATTAACTTATTTATTTACAATTATTATTATAGATATTTTTTGCTGCCGACATTTTTAATCTACTTGATTTATTAGCGTAAGTATTTTATAATATTTTTAAATGAGATTTTCGCAAAATAAATCGGTGTTTGAATCATCTGAATTTCGAATGTTTTATTGTCGAGAATATAGTTGGAAAATTCAATAATTTCTTATCTTTCACTTATTTACTTCTAGTTAATTCAAATTGCTTAAATAAAGAATATTGGAAACGGGACCAGACTTATCTCTCTGAGCCGATTAGAACCCACTTTTGATATTTAGAATGTAAACTGTGTTTGACCAAATTTCTTAAACAACTCTTAATATTTGATGAAATTTTCTTCCTAAACAAAAATAAATAAACATTAAAAATAATTCTAAATGCTATATTGATCATGTAAAACCTGGAAGAACTGAGAAATTTAGCCTTTAAAAAACACTTAATTTTTTTTTTTTCATTTCATTTTCAAAACAAGCATTAAAGAAATTTGAAATATATTTTGCATTCATTTATTGTATACGTATAGCTATGTTCTAGTTCAGACAGTCAATGTGGAGTTTCTGCATAAATAATTGCACTAATTACAAAAGTAATAAGATTTCTCACTCTTGAATTTTTTAACAATTTTTTAACACCGGTTCTACAATAAAAAAAGTATTTTTATCAATTAGCCTTTAAAAGATGTTAAATATTGATAAATATTATTTTCTAATTGCCATAGAAATTTAAAATGCTCCTTCACCCTATTTATTGCCTTGGGGGAAATATTTCATCCCCATACGTTTCATATGATATACACTCAAGAGCCAAAACATTATGACCACCCGTAAATAACGAGCTGGCCCACCTTTGGCGTGCAACACAGCTTCAACCATCCTTGGCATGGATTAATACCACCACTTAATACCAGTTAAATACCACTTCCACCTGATCACGGGCCTTCCACGTCATCCGGGCGAGTTCATTGCAACATGTAGGGGTGGTAATAATGTTTTGGCTCTTGAGTGTATATTATAAAATTGCTTCATATGATACGGCAATCCTGTTTCATTATCCATAATAAAGGGGCTTTCTAATTGATCACAAAGGGACAAATTATGCGCCCGAAATAATATCATACTGTTCTTGAGATACAGTTAAACATCAACATCTTAAATTATGACATTACATGACGCAGTTATTATAAGCTATTCGTAAGTTATTAGTATATTTTTAATTTCTACATGTTCGATTGGATTCGTAAGAACAATTTGAATGAAATCTCAATGTTTTGCAACATAATTTATATAAAGCAAAATATTTTAGACTTACAATTGATTGCAAAATATTCTACACTTTGCTTCAGTGTTGTTAAAAATTCAAATACGATCAAACCGTGAAATTGTGTTCATAAGGTTCTTGCTTTGTTTTATTGATTCGCGACGTTCTATTAAACTTGATTTTTTTTTTGAAAGACAATTTGAATTTTTAATGTTACGGGCAAGATTATAATATTATATCTTTGAATATTTTGTCAAAACTACATATTAGTTTCATCTTTACTTCACTAAATGATAACAGTTTTGTTTTAACTTTATTCTGTGGATATTTCTGCCCTCCTTTGATTATATACGGAGTTTGCTGATGTGTATAATTTTAAATTAAATGATACAGTTAAAGAATGCTTATAGACATATCATTTTCCACCATAAAAATATTTCGCATTTCAAGACTGACTTCTTGTAGTTTATTTATTTATTATTTTTTCATTTATTTATTTATTGCAGGTTTTTGTATTTCATGCTGTCTTCTTGAAATTCAATTTGTTCTCTTAGGACCCTCTTATTTTATTATAGAAAAAAATTTGTGAGCTTTTAATTTATATATATGCATATATATATATATATATATATATATATATATATATATAAATATATATATATATATATATATATATATATATATATATATATATATATATATATATATATATATATATATATATGTATATATTATTAATATATATGTATATTAATTTTAGCGCAGTTTTTTTTTAAGCTGATAAACACAATATTTTTTTGAATCATTTCATTTCAGAATTTCAGGACAAATTGAACCCATTTTAAGGTCTTTAACACAGGTATTTTTAAAAATTGCTGATGTTTTTTTTGTTATTATTTATTTAAGATTTATTTTTTTTTTTTTGAAAATCTGAATTCCCTTAATACTTTTTATAATGCTTAGAGAGAAGTTTATTTATTTATTTCTTTCATTTAATACATTTTATTTTTCATGTAATATGAATATTATCTTGTACAATTGGAAAAATAGGGCATTTAAATTCTTATTTTAGATTTAATAACACAACTCCTACATTTGAAAGAGCTAGAATATTGATTTTTTATTTTCTGAAAAACGTTGAGAAAATGAGGAGTATGGTTTGAATGTTAACAAAAAATGCATTTTAGAAAATCTCGTCGATACGGATGTATTTTCTGCGACGAAAATTGTAATTCACCTTGTAAATTCGCAGTTCATCTGAAGTGTCTTTATTTGAATTCCGTCTAAACATTTTCTTTTCCGAGGAGCTTTCGAAAGATATGCTTCCAAAAATACCTTTATTTTCTGTTTTGGAAGATTGCTCTGCATTTCTCTTGCCTCGGCTCCTCGCCATTCAGGGAATGGAAAGAATATCTGGAACTTGTTTAGTTCTTTTATTGCAACTGCCTGTGTTGCTTCCAAGAATGTCCTTTTGTTATAAAGACTGCGTGTTTCTTTGGGGAGATATCTGCTCTGTTGGTGAACCAGAGGTATAGAAAAATAGATTTTGCTCTTGGAATGAGCGGTAAGAATGCTTTGTTGAAGAAATATTTCAGGAAATTTGAATTTGAATTCAAATGAATCATCTTTTATTTAGCAGCGTAAGAATTTACTTCACATTTTTTATTTCCTTTAGATATATTTACGATGACTTTAGAAGTGTATGCATTTTGCAATCAGAATATGCATATTATTTTCTAAGGGAAAAAATAAAAAATGTAATGCATCAAAATTATTAGTTTTTTATCAGTATTATTAGTTTTTATCAATATTATTAGTTTTTATCAATATTATTAGTTTTTTTAATATTATTATTTTTAACAATATTATTATTTTTTTCAATATTATTATTTTTACCAATATTATTATTTTTTTTCAATATTATTATTTTTATCAATATTATTAGTTTTTCAGTTAAATTTAAATATTTATTTTTGCATAATCAAATAGCTAAAGATTCAAATTTTTATTTTAAAGAAAGACTTTTAATGTTTTTTGTTTCTTTATATCAAAACCGAATGCTGTTTTAAACACTGAAATAACACTAATTTAAAATTTTAATTTCTAGCCTTAAGGTTAAAAACAATTTTGCTATGTAAAGTACTGAAAAAAATTGACACCATTTCACGTCATTTTTTTTATTTCAATACTCCAATAACAGTTTTTAACAAACATAAGACCTTTGGTTTAATATGTACTGAAAGTTTCTAATCTGAATCATTATATGTGTGAACATTTGTAGAATAAATAGATAAAGAAAATTCTTATTTATGCTACATCAAATTTATGTTTAAATCATATTGCATTAAAAGCAAAAATACATTTTAAGAAAATACAAAATGTTAAAAAAATTTGAAATTTTATTGATCCTGAAAAATTACGTTTTGTTTCAAATTTAAGACACATATTAGATTTTAAAATGTTTAGTGCCATTTTGTTGAGTAAATTTCAAATTCTAAGATGAAAGCGCGAAATTACAGAGTAAACTTCTGTTTCGATATAAATACAGTAGAATAATTAATAATTATTCTAGTTTATCATAGAAACATGATTTCCCTAATTATTTTCAAGACAACTTCTTACTTATAAAGGAATAAATATCATATTTCAATCATTGAAAATAAAAAATAATTTTTTTTTTCAACTTTATTGACAAAATAATCATCTTAAAGAACCATTACCATTGAAATTCATTTTTTTTCTTTTTTTTGCGGAATTTTCATTATCTCATTAAGCATATAAATTTTAAAAGGGGAACGAGTTACTAGTATCTGTCTTCATGTTTAATTATATTATTTTATTTTATATCTTTTCGCGTTTTCCTTCTACGATTAACTCTGTTCCTTCTGACATGTTTAAAAATGTGTCGTGTGTTATGTATGTAATTTCAAAACATCAATCTTCTATATATCATTTATATAATTATCTCTCTAATAAAAATTGATAGGAGTTTTAATTTGCGCAATCGTTTATTTACCGCCGTTCATAAAAAAGAACCATGCATACCGTGTTTATTTGCATATCATATTATAGACGGGATTTTCGAAATCGCTGCGCTAAAGAAACTCGAAAGTGGCAAGTTGGATGTTGTTTTACTAATGGAAATATCTAATTCGCGATAGATAGGGCATTTTAAATTTTAATAAGTTTGGAAGATTTGATTTCAATCGGTGATAAGAGGAATTTAAATATATATATATATATATATATATAAAGAGCCAAAACATCATGACCACCTGCCAATAACGAGTTGGCCCACCTTTGGCGCGCAACACAGCTTCAACCCACCTTGGCATAGATTAATACCACCACTTAATACCAGTTAAATACCATTCACCAGATCACGTGCCTTCCACTCCATCCAGGCGAGTTCATTGCAAAATGTAGGGGTGGTCATAATGTTTTGGCTCTTGAGTGTATATATATAGATTTAGTATAAATAAAATCCCACTTTCGAAATACTGTAAAAAAAAAGAACCACTGGTCACCATAAGTTCAAATTGGAACTGAAGAAACCCAAAGAAGGGGGAAACTGTACTTCATCAAAAAAGTTCCAAAGTGTATAATAAATGGCGTTGTCAGCGGCATAAAAAAAGTGAATTCGGCTGCCAGTGATATTTTGAATCGAAATGACAGCGTATTTGGCATGAATTGCACATTTTACTAACTGTAGTGTTCAATTTGCTTGATTGGTTTGTTTTTTTGACGGAAAGAAAGACTTCCAAGTCACCTAACAGTTGTAACACTGTCAGTTGAAAGCCCATGCACCACCGCAAGGTCATTTCAAATTGAATGGGTAAAATCGGTGGAATCGGCTTTTTTTTGGAACTATTTTTTGATGCCGTACCGTAACCCCTTCTTCAAGTATATTCAATTCAAATTTGAACTCATTGTGATTCTTTTTTTACAGCATTTTGAAAGTGAGACTTTAATTATACTCACCCAACATATCATTTTGTTTATTAATTGCCATTCATTTTTGCATTTCGATCAAAAGCTACATATTAAGGAAAATTCTTCATTATTTGTAAAATATTTAGAATTTTTTCTTCCTATAATATTTTTTTAATCATTTCTCGAGTAAAATATTTATGCACTTATTTTATGCTTTTCATAATTGTCTTCTTACAATTATATACATATATATATATATATATATATACAGCATGTATATCATTTATATTAATTACACACTTCTAAAATATTATAATTTTAAATATTATTCCGTTAAGAATAAATATACTTTTTGTTCTGAGAAAAGGCATGAAATGCTAAAAGAGACAAAGCATAAAAAAATATATATTTAAGTGTGTGAAAAAAAAATAATACACAAATCTCTTATAGTGTTTCTTTAAACAGCTGCTTTGTTATTGCTAATATTAATGCTGTTTTCAGTCTCCGGCTGTATTTAAAAATTTAATTATTCTCATTTCAGATATTGTGGAAATTAAAGCCAAATTAAAATTATTTCTAAAGGTATTTTGTTGCTTTAGCTTTAAATGTACTATTGTGTAGAAAAAGTAAGAACATTTTTCAATTTAAAATTCCCGGGGCTTATGGAATTTCACTTTTTTTTTTTCTTGTTTGGGTTGCTGGCACTGTCATTGATATCTGTGCGAAATTTGACGTCAAAATATTCATTAGTGTTTCAGTTACGCTTGGCTTTTTGAGACGCTAAAACTGATTCCGGTGATTTTTTAAATGTCTGAATAAATTGAGCAAAGAACTTGCATTCAATTTTGTTTGCGGAAACGTATAGAATAATGCAGAAGGCATTCGGCGAGCATTTCTACATCGAAAAAAAAAACGTTTAGAAGTGGTATAAACAGTTCAATGAAGGCAGAGAACGCGTTGAAGACGAAGATTCCTCTGGTCGACCATGCACTTTAACCGACGAAGCTCACGTCCAAAAAATTAATGATTTGGTGCTTGAAAACCGTCGATTAACAATTAGAGGTCTTGCTGATGATGTTGGAATTTCAAAAGGATTGGTCAATTCCATTTTGGGCCTCAAACTCGTCAAATCTCGTTTGATACCGAAAACACTAAATGCACCTGCTCACACTTCTTTGATTCTTCGTAACTTTTTCGCCAAAACTGAAACTCATATCGTTCCACAACCATCGTATTCACACCGTGTGACTTCTGGCTTCTTCTTCCGTGTGACTCAAAAGACTACTCCGGGGACAACTTTTTGAGTCGATTGAAGAGATTCAACGTGAATCGGCGCGCTTTGAAGGCCATCCCTGTCGATGACTTGTTAGCATGCATTCAGGATTGGAAAAAAATTGGCATAAGGGCATTATGTCCGGAGGGGATTACTTTGAATGCGGTGAAATAAATTTGGAAGAATAAATGAAGAGTTTTTGGAACATTAGTATATACTTTTAGCCATGTCATATATGATTATATCTTATTAAAATTCTAATAATTAGATATTTTAATTTAAAATAGCTATAAATTATATTCAATTAACTAATTTGCTCTTGCTGATATTCTTTTCTACTTCTCCTCTGAAATTCAATTATAATATTTCATCACTGAAAATGAAATTTTTAGTGATGAAATATTTCTGCATTTTAAAATAATAACAAAAATAAATTGTATAAAATATTTATTAATGTTTATATTTATGTCTTTCAGAGGTTATATTAATATAGACTCCACGCCATACAGTAATATTATAGATTTCTGGTTAGAACTTCTTTGTATTTTGCATTGTGTTTTGTAATAAACTGTAACTGTATTTATATATTTTGAAGATTATTCCTTACTTTAAAAACCATCCTATCAAATATAATGGCAAAGATATTTGTTAGAAAGCGTCTTGTTATAAAAAGAGAGGCAACCCTTTTTGAAGCTGTTTATTAACAGTTAATCAGGGTAATATCACTTCAATGGCTGTTACAAAAGATCTGAACTTGTGTTGATATAGCAGTTATGTATATCCTTGTAGCTAATTGCAAATAATGGTCAACTGCGGCATTTGAATCTTTATCCCTCTGCTATGACATCCAGAGGATGATTGTGTTCTTAAACATGCATTACACTGTCTATGAAATAAAAGAAATATTCTTATCCAACCATATTAATGATAAAAAAAAATTTCCAGCTAGTTTTTCCCCACAATGTCTCGCCAACATAATTATTCAGATAAGTGATGTTGAGTGCTTCATATGTGAATTACGTCTATCTCGAAATTCCGCTACATAGTTTCTATTTGCAGCAGATGCAGACATTTTAAAGTCTTTTATTTCTGCCATAAGTCCAGTGACATTGAAGGACAATGATTCCATTAATTTTCATATCATATTCTGGTACGACATTACTTCCAAAATATACTCCATAATTTGTATGAAATTTACTAAAGTTTGGGCATACAATAGTAATTTTTTATGTTTTTTTAAAATTTTGGAAAATAGTGTATTTGTATGACTATTAGTTATATGATGTTCTTATAGATTGAGAATGATTCTATTGAATGGCATGATTCTAGAAGGATGGCATGTACTTGCTTACAGTAATTGGTTTTCTTTCGGAATAACTATGGTCTTAGACATTTTAGAATTGTAATTTTTCCCTTGCCACATTATTTCTTCTTTTTGTGGTAGATGTGAACTTTTAAAATTTCAAACATTAAGAACATTTTAGAAATATTGACTATAATCTCAATTATTCCATATTTTTTTTCATATTTATTCGTTTGCTGAAAAAAGTATCAATAGGCATTGGGTATTGAAATCAAACGGCATGTTAAATACATATTTTATAAGCCTTTATACTTTAAACTCTATCGCCAACTTGAGTGATCATTTCAAAATTGTGTAATCTGATCTTAAAAGTTTTTTACAGTGAACTCTTTGTGTATTTTTTACTTTCACTTAATCATTTATTTTATAAATCTGTTTTTATAAGTAATTTTTTTAAAAAGTCTGATGGATATTGTTTTGAGACACCTTCATCTAATGCTAATAAGAAGCTCCAAGAATTCCACACCGATACTTAAATAATTAAAAATAATGTAGCCACTTCCTAGTTGAGTAATAATACCTAGTTGAATAGGCCACTTCGTAGTCGACAAAGCAAAACAATTATAAAATGAAAAAGTTCGATTGTTCGTTTCGAAAGCAATGGTTCATGCCTTAATTAGATTCCTAAAGAATCTTCTTTAAAGTGCGTCTTATCAGAGCAGATTAAAGTAATCAATAATTTGAAGAAAAAAAAAACTTTCTTGAAAACTGTCATGTTAACAATGTAATAAATGTTCCACGTTAAAACCGGTAAGACACTCTTGGTTTATTATAAAATATTATATTATTCCTATAATTTTAAAGTCTGTAAAAACTATTAATGTGAAGTGATATTTCTTCTGAAAGAAAACCATTGTAATTTTTGTTTTTTATTTAGCTCACTGAAAAAGAATGTTATTCTGAGAATTAGGCCTTTTTACTTTTATCACAAGCTAAGAAGCAAAATGCTTAATCTTTTACCACATCTTATATTTTGATACGCTATAATGCTTCAATTAATAATCTTACAGATTCAATTAGTTTATTAAAATTGAGTTGTTAAAGAATTGGTAACGACGCTAAAGAAGTTTTTTTCTTATACTTGTAAATATTTTAAAGAATAGAAACAGCACACATAAAAATAATCAGTGTTATTTAATTTTTATAAGAACGTATCAAAATACGTGTTATTATAGTGGTGTGGGTACGGGCAACCAATTTCTCATTAGGTGTGGTTGGGTTGAGATACTTGAGCACAGGTTTGAGAGCTCAGAGCTTCATTGGCTCACGCACAAACACCACACACAAATACAATTAGAGACATACACTAATTAACACATTTAAAGACCGATATTTAAAGATTTCTGGAAAGGCTCCACTTCTAAGTCGAAAACCCAAAAATTCGGCTATGCGCATGGTGCTCGAAATATAATTCTTCTTCGGGTGAGAGTCTGTCTAACTGACCATTTCTCTTCAGCGCTCTTACCAAGTGGGTAGGTGCAAGCAGGGTTACATTATTAGAAACGATTATCTCTAAAACAATCAATATTTTGAAAAGAACTTTTCTCTTGAAAACTGTAACATTAAAATGTAATACATGTTCCAAGTTAAAACTATTTAGACACTCTACTTTAATGTGAGATTCAACACTATTGAATTCTTTTTAAAGTCTACAAAAATTGTTTACGAGTATACATAAATTTAGATACGAAGCCATATTTCTTCAAAAATAAAATTATTACAATGTTGCAAAATATTCAGTGCACAAGACATATTTTGGTATATAATAGAACAACTATAGAATCACAAAGAGTTTTAAATAGATCCTTTTTAAAGTTGTTTATTTCTGTTATTAGACTCTTTGTCTTAATATCAATTGTCACCGAAATGCACATCTGTAGCAATTCAGAATGCTTCATAAATGCATTTACGATATTATGTTAGTATAAAGTTTTTGTTTTTATTTATTGGAGTTTTATAATTGTGCATTGACTGGAAAATCTCTTTATGTAACACTATTTTCCAATTTATTGTTAGATTTGTTTTTTTTTTCTTATATTGCAAAAATATTATTCAAATTAATAATAAAAATAAAAGTTCAGCGATTTCTATTGTAAAAACATATATTTTCTAAACAAAAGAAAATTAAATTTTTAAAAATTAATAAAGTTTGCTCATGAACCGAGCTCATCTCCATCGTTGCTTGACACTCCATGGCGAATCCGAGACGACGAGATACTGGCAAGCTAGAGAACTCTTAAGGCAACGACTTCGGTCAACTTTGTTCAAATTTTTTGTGTACATTTTCTTTTTTCATTCAGTATTTTTCCTCTCTTACCATTGGTTATAGAATAAAATAAAAGCTTGCTAATGCATAATTGCAGCATACATGACCTTTTTCAAACACTAAATTTTCAATCATTAAATACTAAATATTTAAGGATCTGGTGATTGAATTTTAAATAAAAATAATTAATGGAGAAATACTTACTCCATGAAGTATATTGTACATGGAATGCATTTTATTGAAATTTTTCTCTTATTAATATTTAAATATATCTCTGTGAGTTATTATAAAGAACCGCATCTCCGGAAAATAAGTATTTTCAAAATTTCAACTATACTTCTTTGAACACATGAGAAACACAGATGGCCGCAGGAAATGTGCGACTTTAAGATATATCCAAATTATTAAATATACATTTATCAATATTACAATTGTTATTTTTTGTGTTTAAAAAAAAGCTAAACATTTGTCGACTTGGAAATCCAGTCAAGCTTCGTTGCAAATGCAAATATTTAACATATATATAATATGCTGAATTATTACAACGTATTAAGTATACCAAAGAAATTCAATCATTTCCAATAAGCACGGATTCTAAGAAAGATGATACTATTGTTAGAAAAAGGATGATTATTGTTGGCCAAGATAATGCCTTAAAGGGTATGAAAATAGAAATATCTAGTTATTTTTAAAAGAAACTGGTCTGATTGTTATTCTTGCTTTTTATTCGGTTCTCTGAAGAAAAGACCCGTTTTCAAAAGAAATCCATTATACTTTTATCACTTTCTTGGGAGAAAAAAAGTTGAATCTTTTACCACATCTTTTATCTTTTATGCTATGATTTTGTAATAAATAATCCTACTGGTTCGATTGATTCAAAAAGTTTGAAACCTATTTAAGAACTCATAAAGGATTAAAAGAAAAGCGGAACAAAAATAAAATATATTCTTTGTACTGATTTTATGAAATATATATATACAAGGTGATTATAATTAAAGTACCACTTTAAAAATTCTATAAAAAAAGAACCCCTGGTCAAATGAGTTCGAATTTGAACTGAAGATACTTGAAGAAGGGGAAAACGGTACGACATCAAAAACAACAAATTCCACTGAGTTTCCCTATCCAATTTGGTATGATCTTGTCGTGCTGGATTGGTTTTTCACTCACAGTGTCACAACTGTTAAATGACTTGGAAGTCCCTAATTCCGTCAAAAAACTGAAACAATCAAGCACATTGAACACTGCATTGGGTTTAATGTGCAAATCATGCCAAATACGTTGTCATTTTGATTCATAATACAACTGGCAGCCAAATTTACTTGCTTTATGCCACTTACTGCAACATCTATTAATACACTTTGGAACTTTTGATGCCCTACCGTGTCCCCCTTCTTCAAGTATATTGAGTTCAAATTTGAGCTCATTGTGACGAGTGGTTCCTTTTTTTCAGAATTTCAAAAGTTTGACTTTATAAACACCCTGCATATACATACATATATATATATATATATATATATATATATATATATATATATATATATATATATATATATATACATATAATAATAATCGTTTTATTTTTGCCAAACAATCAACACAATATTTCTTGTTACAAATACAAATATTAAATTTCAGACAAATATACTTTATAATACCAGTTGGCCAAATATTGAAAAAATAAATTTATTCCTTTAAATTTTTTTTAAACCTTAAAATGTGACGTATGCCTCTTACTTTATATATACTTAACTTATTTCTTGCTTACTCCATGCTACTTATTTTTATTCCATGTCTCATGAAATACACTCATGTCCATAAATTAAGGATAATGAAGTTCAGGCAAAGAAAGAGACAGAAGCAAAACAAATTTGACTTATTTGTAAAGTCTATTTATTAAACAAAAGGTAAAGAGCAAAAAGATGCTATATGTTTGATATAATTAGAAAAATTGCGATTTACTCCCTGAGCAAATTTCAAAAAAGAAAGTCTATTTATTAAAAAAAGGGCCTTAAGAGCGTAAAAAGGCTATGTTTGATAAATTAATAAAAATTCTGATTTTTACACCCTGGAGCAAATTTCACAAAAGCAAATGCCCTCCGAAGTTCCGGTTGACAGGTGGGAGGGGTAGGCATGCTGGTATCAAATTATCAATCTGATCTTGGGGAATATTACACCACTCATCAAGCAATGCCCTCCGAAGTTCCGGTTGACAGGTGGGAGGGGGATGACGGGATGCAATTCGTCAGCCAAGCATATCCCACACATGCTCTATTAGATTCAATACCGGTGAGTATGCTGGGTACTCCATACGGGTGATATCCTCCAATTGAAGGCATTCGTCTAGAATGGTTGCACGGTGAGGACGTGCGTTGTCATCCATAAGCAGAAATTCAGCACCCATTACACCCCGAAACGAACGTACATGTTGCTCCAGAATGACATCCCGATAGATGTGGCCTGTCATCGTTACACTCTGAACATGCAGATCAGTTCTGGAACCAAGAATAATTCCTCCCCAAACGAGCCATCCTGCACCACCGTAACGGTGTCGTTCAATGGTGTTCTCTTGGTGGTAACGGGTACCTGGCGCTCTCCATCTGAAAGTCCGGCGAGATTCAGACTGCAAACTAAACCTGCACTCGTCGGAAAACATCACACCAGACCACTGTGACCACAATTCATGCTTTCTACACCAAGATAATCGCAGGCGACAGTGAGTTGCGGTAAGTGGAAGACATGTGACAGGCCTACGAGCATATAGACCAATGTGCCCTAAGCGTCTGTACACGGTCTGCCTTGAAACTGCCGTACCGGTAGCTGAAGAGAGCTGACGAGACAGGTCTGATGCTGTGTCCGGTCTGTTTTTTTTGGCAGTAACTGCTAAATACCGATCCTCATTCTGCGTTATAACTCGGGGGCGACCTGTGCTGTAACATCTACTCACATTACCATCATCTTGGAATCGTTGCCAAAGCCTGGAGATGACACTCTGGGCGATTCCAAGTTCCTCGGATACTTCCAGCTGGGTACGTCAGCATTCCAGTTGTCCGATAATTCTACCACGTAAAAAATCATCCAAATGCTTCCTTTGTGCCATAACTATGCGGTTATTGCACTGAAAAGCTTTTAAAGTGCTTGTGAACAATTTTACTTCTTTGCCACCATTCCTTATATACCCCTCTCTTACACTCTCGTCATTGTGACGTAGTATTCCCGCCATCTGGTGGTTTCCTGTAATTTGCATATTTTTCTTCAAGATGTGTGTGATAATTCTACAGGTGAAATTTTTATTTTAGAGTTCAATTTCTGTGTGATTCTGAATTATCCTTAATTTATGGACATGAGTGTATTAGTGCATCCATTGTTTTAACTGAGTTGAATGTTAATTGTTGATATCAGTAATGCTAATTTTTCTTGGAGTGAATCTCAATTTCATATTCGATTGAACATTTGAATACTTACTTTATATGTACTCTACCTAGCTCCTGCTTTCTTTTATTTCATGCCTGTTCTTTTATGTTTACTTTAATTTTTTGAATCATTCAAAATACCTTACGAAATATTAGTGAATCCCTTGTTTAACTGAATTGAAAGATAATTGTTGATATCATTAATATTAATTTTCAATGTTCCTTTTTCTTGGAGTGAATCTCAATTTCATCTTCGATTAAACTTTTGAACATTCGATTGAACATTTCATCTTTCGATAAATTTTTACCATTTATATTAGCATATTAATAAATTCTGATTCTACACAGTTGTTATAATATCTGACAAGATTACATAATTCGAATATTGTGCAATTTAAATGTTACAAGCATGAAGCTAATTATTTCCTTAAAAGATAAAATTTAAAATAAATAAGTATTTGCTTTTTAAATATTTAATCAATGAGTATTAATAAAAAGGTATCTTAGTACAAAATTTCATTTTTTTTTAAACATGGGGGGACCCTTCAAAAAATTCAATTGATTTTGCGTTCAATGAACAACCTTCAGTGTTTGAATGTCATTTTGCGCTTGAAGCACGGTTCCAATATGATAAGAAATAAACCATTCAATAAAAAAGCAATGCTAGAAAACTTATGTTAAGAAATAAATATTAAATTTTCTTGTTTCAATTCTTTATTTACCAATAAAAAATAAAATATTCGTATTTTGCACTGCAGTAGAAATTGCATTTCTTTAAAAAATTATAATTTGAATTTATTTTGCTTAATGTTTTTAGAAAATCTTACGTAATAAAATCCACAAATATTTTAAGCACTATGCTTTCAAGAACTTATATTGATAGTCATTATAAATGAAACAACGTTAAAGCAGTATTTTGTAAACACGAATATTTGCTGGATTTAGCAAATAATTTCCCCTATCTTGGTTTACAAGTAAGACTATATTTGCCATTCACCTCAAAACAAAATAAAATTGTCCTTGAGTCAGCTCCGAATCTTGGTGGAATCAAAATAAGTCGTTCATTTGACTGACGGTGAGAAGTTAGCAACATCCAGATCGCGATAATCTCTTTGATAGGCGGAAAAAAACGACCCTGGTCGGAGCAGACCGAAGGCAGATAACTCACTCAGAGGGTTCTGTCCACCTTGAGAGAAACTGGTTTATAATTGGTTCGTGAGACTGACTGGATAGTTCTCGTACTCTCGAACACGGAAATGTGAGATAGAAGTTTTAGTGGAATAGGCTTCAAATATGCTGCTCATCTACGACTTGAGGCTCTAGTTTCCGATGGGAACCCTTTTATGTTAGTGCTTTATATATTCGTATAACTGCTGTTATAATATTTTGATGTTACTTAAACTTTAGTAACAACAACATATATTTGAAATTAATTTTTAAGCTGCATCTTGAGATTATTTAATAAAATATACCAATATGTTATTCAAATTTAATATTATGTTAATTATTTCGCAATGTGTTCCGTTACTTGTGAAGCTTTTTCTAACTTCTAATATTTCTTAGCACTTACTTTTCATAAAAATACTGAAAAAAACTATGGATGTTTTCTTTTATTTAAATATATTTCGTTCACTTAAAATATTAATAATAACAATTCACTTATAGAATATTAATTAATTTTATTCTCACGTTTTCAAGAAATATCTATACCGCTGCAGCATAACAAGATTTATAAAACCAAAGGATTTTTTTTTAAATGAAAAACTTTATTTTGTCTATTCAGTCGTTCTTGCTTATTTTAATAGCATATTGAGTAATTCACATTACTTCAAAATTCACTTTCAGCTTCATATTTTCCCCATCTGTCTGTCTGTAAAGGAAACTATTTGATCTGACCGAAATAAATATTTATATACTAAAATATCCGCGCCATGTATTACTTGCCAAAATTCCTAAAAGCAACCAAAAAAAATGAACGGCAAGAAAGCAGGACATCGAAAAAGAAAGGCATCGCTATTTAAAGGGAACTCTGCTGGGTCGAAAACAAATTACTTCCGCTTGAGGACAAACATCAATTTTCTCCTAAAATGACACCTTACCAAGGATTCTTGTGGACAGTAATTTAAGAGAGAAATCTCAACCCGCTTTTGCTTATTTAACAGCTTATTATTACTTTTTCATTAATTTTATATCGGGGAGAATTTTGAAGTAAATAATATTTAAATAATCATATTTTGATACAGGGCATATGAATATTGAATCCTAACTTGAACGCAAAGTAATTGTTAGTGGATCTCAAATGACAACTTTTATAAATCATAAAGAAAAATAGTTGGCATGGTTTTTTTACTTAAACTCTATCAGGTTTGTTCTATACGGCATTATCCCAGAGCTGGGGTAGCCAAAACAAATGATATCGTGGGCCACTTTGGAAATGCATCAAAACTCCGCGGGCCGCATATAAAATTATATATCCCCATATTTGATTTAGACACAGTATAGACATTTTTTTTTGGAGTGAAAAATTGAAACATAACGAGCTATTATTTTTGTGTTTACTAATATTCGTACATGTAAACATATATAATATAATAATAATAATGACACTAAACGCACATTGTAAAGAAATTCATAACTTTAAAAAAATATATATAAATATAAATAAAATTTAAAAAAAAGTGAAATCATTAAAAAAATATTTATTTGACTAGTGCGATATTTATTTCTCTACTCTTTCACTTAGCTTTTGCAAATCGGGTATTTGCATTCTCAATTGGGTAATCTCAATTTGGGTATTTGCATATTGTAATGGATGTTGCAGGCTAGCGTCCGTTATGTTTGAGCGTTTTTTATGTTGGGTCAATTTCATTTTTGAAAAAAAAAAAAAAAAAAAAACGATTTGCAGGTGTAAGTTGAACCAAAAGCGCTAACAACTTTTTGTGCCAGATTTCTCAAATTGGAAAATTTTATGTGTTCAACACTCGCATCACGTTCATTCGTGCACATCCTGAGTTTGAAGAATATAATTTAATTATTCTACCTACTCATAATTGTAATGTCATAAATAAAACCGGCAATATTTGTACTATATTCTCAAGAATATTATTTTAAAATATAAATAATTATTTTCTCATCATTTCGACAGTTCATTTTTGAATATATGGATGCACACATAATATATTTTTTAATACATTGGTTTTCACTAATTTCGCCATTATAAAATAAATATATTTTGTATAAGTGAAATAAATCTCACGGGTCGAAAAAACATTCAAGGCGGGCCGCGGTTTGGCCATCCCTTTTTTAGAGCAATGTGTTCCAAACTTTTTCTTTCCAAAATTGTTTGATAAAAATGTCCATTCATGACTACCCTCTATCTTTTCATAACATTTTCTCATCACCCAAAATTCTAAACAAAAAAAAAAAATAAATAAATAAGTAGTAGTGTTCTAAGTTTAGATAGGAAATATCAAACTGCTGAAACTTACTGGCTTTTATTTTTAATTCTGTATTTTAAACACCACCAGATGCTTCAAGTTGTTTGTAGCTTACGATTCAAAGGTTTGAATTTCAAATAAAGTACTGGCCATTAAAATTGCTACACCAAGAAGGCGACATGCTACAGACGAGAAATTTAAAAGACAGGAAGAAGGTGCTATGATATACAAATGATTAGCTTTTCAGCTCATTCAGACAAAGCAGGCGATACCTAAAATGTGTTTAAATGTGGAAATTGTTCAGCCAGTTTCTCATACACAAATTGCATTTGAATGTTGTAGCCAGGTGAAAAGTTTTTGTGATGCCTCGTGTAAGAAGCAGAAATGCGTAACAGCACGTTTCTGACTTTCTTAAAGATCGAATTTTAGCGTACCGGGATTGCGGTTTATCGTATCGCAGTATTGCCGCTCACGTTGGTCGAGATTAATTAACTGTTAGCAGAATATGGAGTTGATGGGTTCAGGACGGTAATATGTAACACCGTGATGGGTCTCAACGGCCCCCTATCACTAGCAGCTCAGAAGATAGACATGTTACCCGCATGAATCCTGCAGCCACGTCACAAGCCCTGAGTCAAGAATTGGCGTCGTTTGCAAGTCAACAAGTGTCTGCACGAACAGTTCGACGATGTTTGCTGCAGTATGGACTCTCAGCTGAAGACCATGTCTGCGGCTACCCTTGACGCTGTATCACAGACAGTAACGTCTGCAATGATGTGATCAACGATGAGCCTAGGCGCCCGAATAGCGGGACGTCATTTTTTTAGATGAATCCAGGTTCTTTTTATAGCATCAAGATGGTCGCATTGGTGTTTGGCGGCTTCGTATTGAATGCACATTGGCAGCGTGCATTCGTCATTGTCATACTGGCGTATCACCTGGCGTTTTATTAAGGGATGCCATTGTATAAACGTCTCGGTCACCTCTTGTTCGCATTGACGGCACTTTGGACAGTGCACGCTACATTTCTGGTGTGTTACGACCCGTGGCTGTAACCTTTATTCGAGTCCTGCGAAACCCTACGTTTCAACAGGATAATGCACGACCGCATGTTGTCGATATTGTACGGACATTCCGTGAGACGGAAAATGTTCGGTTGTTGCCTGGCCTGCACGTTCACAAGATCTGCCGCCAATAGAAAACGTCTGGTCTGTGGTTGCCGAGCGATTGGCTCGTCTCCATACGCCAGTCACTTTGGTTGATGAGCTGTGGCATCGTGTTGATGCTGCATGGTCATCTGTACCTGTACATGCCATCCAATCTCTGTTTAACTCAATACCCATAAGTTCTGTTATTACTGACAGAGGTGGATCGTCTGGGTACTGATTTCTGAGGATCTATGCACCCACATATCTTGAAAATGTAATCACTTGTTATTTCCAGTATAATATATTTATCCAATAAAAATAATTTTGTTATTTGCATATCTTCCTGGTATAGCAATTTTAATGGCCAGTAGTGTATATTTGCAGATGTCTTAACAGTACTGGTTTCTAACCACAAAAACGATTTTTAGAATACAAGCAGCATTGTGAAAAGGACATTGAAAGCATTAAAATAATATTCAATCATTTCAAATTACGAACACACACACACAAAAAGAAAAGGTTAATCTAAGAACCTACCGAACCGGAGAATCTAGAATCTATCTACCGACCACTAAAATTATCCTAATGAACTTAATAACAGATGGTAAAAGGGCAGCTATGAATTAGAGCGAAAGTATTGAAAAAACATTATTTGAAACATAAACAACTTTATATGAGACTTAGTGCAGTATCAAAACAACGAATACTGACTTAAAAAATAATAGCTAAATATATATAAATGTTAATTCGTGTTAATTATACGTTATTTTACTTTCAGCTCTCTTTTAATAACAGTGGGGAATTTTAATAAACTAGCAATTAATTTATTTTCCCTTGTATAATTTAGGTTATGGTAAATTTTCACGGCGCAAAATCATTCTAAAATATAAACAAGTTGGCCAATTTTGTTGGTGTTGTTCTTTCTTATCCCACTTGGTCAACAGCATCATCGAGACTGAGTACAATAATTCTTGTGGTGTCATGGAAGGAGGGAAAAGAGAGTGAACAGCTGCTGTTGTGATGGAGCACTCGTAGGTAGAAGTCAGACTAGGCTCCGTGAGGCTAAAGAAGGAGGAAAATACCTTCCGGTAGTACATTTAGGGGCAACTATTAGGCATCTGTGTATCGTATGTGGAAAAACCTGGACCAGGTAGTCCGACTGACGAGACAAAATGCTGAACATCACAAATGCCCTCGAGTCTCCTTTAATGGCGTTTACAACCAAGCCACCAGCGGATTGAACCTTCCTAATGTGCTCCCCAGCGCCACACGTTGACACTGAGCCTCGAGTCATGCTGCCCAATTTTACTTTATATATTTCTACAAAGTCGCTTTTAAAATGAAATCTATTTATTTAAAGAAAAGATTTCAGAGATATTTTATCAGTTTTAATATAATGTAATGTTGTTTCTTCTAGAACATTTAGAAGGTAACACGTGATAAATTAGTGTAAATAAAACTTTTTAAGGTATTATATTATTTATTATAGAATATTAATACTTTAATATTAATACAATATTAATACTTTAATATACACTCATGTCCATAAATTAAGGATAATTCAGAATCACACAGAAATTGAACTCTAAAATAAAAATATCATCTGTGGAATTATCACACACATCTTGAAGAAGAATATGCAAATTACAGGAAACCACCAGATGGCGCGGATAGTACATTATAATGACGAGAGTGTAAGAGATGGATATATAAGGAATGGTGGCAAAGAAGTAAAATTGTTCACAAGCGCTTTAAAAGCCTTTCAATTCAATAACCGCATAGTTATGGCACAAAGGAAGCATTTGGATGATTTTTTACGTGGTAGAATGTGGACGTATCCAGCTGGAAGTATCCGAGGAGCTTGGAACCGCCCAGAGTGTCATCTCCAGGCTTTGGCAACGATTCCAAGTTGATGGTAATGTGAGTAGATGTTACAGCACAGGTCGCCCCCGAGTTACAAAGCCGAATTAGGACCGGTATTTAGCAGTTACAGCCAAAAGAAACAGATGGAGCACAGCATCAGGCCTGTCACGTCAGCTCTCTTCAGCTACCGGTACGACAGATTCAAGGCAGACCGTGTACAGACGCTTAGGGCACATTGGTCTATATGCTCGTAGGCCTGTCAGATGTGTTCCACTTACCGCAACTCACTGTCGCCTGCGATTAACCTGGAGTAGAGAGCATGAATTGTGGACACCGCAACAGTGGTCTTGTGTGATGTGTTCCGACGAGTCCAGGTTTAGTTTGCAGACTGATTCTCGCCGGAATTTCATATGGAGAGAGCCAGGTACCCGTTACCACCAAGAGAACACCATTGAAAGACACCGTTACGGGGGTGCAGGATGGCTCGTTTGTGCAGGAATTATTCTTGGTTCCAGAACTGACCTGCATGCTCAGAATGTAACGATGACAGGCCACATCTATCGGGATGTCATTCTGGAACAACATGCACGTTTGTTTCGGGGCGCCGCACTTGAATCCAATAGAGCATGTGTGGGATATGCTTGGCCGAAGAATTGCAGCCCGTCAACCCCCTCCCACCTGTCAACCGGAACTTCGGAGGGCATTGCTTGATGAGTGATGTAATATTCCCCAAGATCAGATTGATAATTTGATACTCAGCATGCCTAGGCATTGTAAGGCCTGTATTGCATCGTCCGGGAGACATACTCCACATTAACCATCATACTAACCATTTTATACTGATTTTTGTAAATAGGTTCTACTTTGAAATTTGCTCCAGGGAGTAAAAATCGCAATTTTTATTAATTACGTCAAACATATAGCATGTTTTTTGCTCTTTACCTTTTGTTTCTTTTACAAATAAGTCAAATTTGTTTTGTTTTTGTCTCTCTCTTCTTTGCCTGAACTTCATTATCCTTAATTTATGGACATGAGTGTATATCAAGAAAATAATGACAAAAGTAGTTCATAAAATATTTTGTTCAATTGAAGCCCTTTCACATTATGTGTACTATACTTAATTTTTTCCCCTTTCTTGAAGTTTTAAAGATTTAGACTAAGAGAAATGGAATACTTTTTTTCACATATTTCACTTGCAATAAAATATACTAAAGAATGAGACATGTAAATTTGTAGAAAACGATCTATAACAAATATTTCCATTTAACAGTTTAATTGTGGTTGTGTATTATTTATAATTTTATTCCAAAATAAATTCCCCAGTATGATAAAAC
>BPLQ01012445.1:0-42951 GCA_021605075.1 Caerostris darwini | reverse complement strand
CCTAAGGGTTTTATCCCTTCTCATCATACAATGCAATCTCGAAAAAGAATCAAATGCGGATCTCCCACACAGCGCAATATACTGTATTTTACACAAAAATATACTTTCACTCTTTGAAACGCAATGAATGAATTAAAAAAAGAAGAAAAAAATAACTGCCATCAAGGCAAAAAAAAAAAAAATACTTTAAGGATGGTTATTATTACGCACTTTGCAGCCGTGCCTCTTCCATGCTATTCACTAGGGCTTTGCAACAGCTATTTGGAATTTTCTTTTGGTACCAAACAATTTTTTCTTTCAATCGCTCTTGAAGTTTTTCTATTTTTTTCCCCAGTCACTGTTTCCCTACCTAATGTGCTTTTTCCCTTTTCTCCCTTTCCCTTTCCTCTTCTTTTTCATTTTAGATTTGTGGCTTCGCAGTTTAGACTGAGGTCATCTATAGGGAAAGAGAGTAAAAATGTGCTCATATTACTTAGGTTTTCGAGCCCATTTCCAACTTCTTCCCTTTTTTTGAAGGAAAAATAGGGAAAAATATAATAATAATAATATTATAAATGAAAAATATTTTAGTTAAGAAAGGGAGAGACATGTACCTGAAAATCTGTATTTACGTTTTTGGGAGTGTAAGGACTGTATTCAGACATTTCAAAGTTCCTGGTTTCCAAAGTCCAAAGTTTTTATTTTGTTTCTTTTTATTTATTTTGAAGTGTGGCTGTTAGTTAACATAAACAGATATTAAACTGCATCTTAGAATTTATTAAACAACTAGCCGGAGCTACCTTGGACAAAGCTAGACAGATTATATTAAATGTGAATTAAAAAAATTAAAATTTAAATACAAAAATTATAACACTAAACTAAATAATAATATTATGAATATAATTGTATTTCATTTTGTGAAAAATAATTTAATTCATTTTATTTCATACTTAATTAATTTATTCTATTAGAATATTAGCTCATGATGTACAATTGCCATCTTATTATTGTAAATAAGTTACCTGTTTCATTTTTTAAATATCTAGTGATGCATTCTACATTATTTTCTCTGCATTTTATTTCATGAAATAGATATGTTTAACTAATGATTTCTTTACAAATTGCTCATACGTATATTTCTATCTAGAATCTTGGTGTAAATTAGTAATCTATGTATTTCCATTATACCATAATATTTTACAACAGTAATTATTCTAAAAATTTTCACTTAAATCAGAATAACCAATTTTCAGCTTTATGATTCATATGAAGCCAAAAAAATTTTCGCATTATTATCAGAATTATTTTTATTTCTTAATTAAATTATCAGAAATATCTTTACTTCTTAATTATATTATCAGAAATATTTTTCAGTAAATGTTTATATACTATATTAATTTTAAAATTAAACAATTTTCAAAACTTTAAAAATAAATGTAAAATATTGAATAAAATTAAAAGACTTCTGTGTTTTTGACAACTACTTGTAACAGCAATGATAACGAATGAACAACCTTTAGTATAACCTTTACTTTTAATTAATTTTAGTATAACCTCAACCTTTAGTATAATTTTCTCCAAAAAAAAAATTCAAAATCCACTCTTTTTCATAATACATGCACGCGTTCCAACTTTTATTCCAGAAAAGTATGTTCCAAAAAAACCTCACTTCTACTTGTAAAAAACAAAAATCAATAAATAAAGTTTAAAAAAACGAGACTCCATTGTGAAAAATATTCAGAAAAAAAGGCAAATTAAAAAAAAAAAAATGTTTGATAAAGATCTCCTAAGGGTTTTATCCCTTCTCATCATACAATGCAATCTCGAAAAAGAATCAAAGGCGGATCTCCCTCACAGCGCAATATACCTGTATTTTACATAAAAATATACTTTCACTTTTTGAAACGCAATGAAAGAATTGAAAAAAAGAAAAAAAATATCAGCCATCGAGGCATGATAAAAAAAAACTTTAAGGATGGTTACTATTACGCACTTTGCTGCAGTACCTCTTTCTCGCTATTCACTGGGGTTTTGCAACAGCTATTTGGAATTTTCTTTTGGTACCAAACGATTTTTTCTTTCTTTCACTCTTGAAGTTTTTTCTTTTTTCTCCCTGTCACTGTTTCCCTACCTAATATGCTTTTTCCCTTTTCTCCCTTTCCCTTCCCTCTTCTTTTCCATTTTAGATTTGCGGCTTCGCAGTTTCGACTGAGGTCATCTATAGGGAAAGAGAGTAAAAATGGGCTCATATTACTTAGTATTTTTGAGCCCATTTCCTATTTCATCCCCCTTTTTTTTGCGAAGGGAAAGTGGGGAAAAATTATATACATATATATGTACATTTAGTTAAGGAAGGTAAAAGACATGCACCTGAAAATATGTATTTACGTCTTCGAGAGTGTACGGACTGTATTCAGACATTTTAAAATTCATCCAGAAAATAGTTTTTGGTGATTTTTTTTTTCTTTAAAGTCTGGATTTTAGTTAAAATAAACAAATATTAAACTGCAAATTTAGAATTTACTAAACAACTAGCCGAAGTTACCCTGTCTTAACTCGGACAAAGCTAAATAGATTCTATAAATTAAAAATACTTAAATACAAAAATTATAAAACTAAGCTGTATAACATTATTCTGAATATAAGTTAGTTAATGTAATGACAAATTTTGTCTTAATTTCATTTCATACTTAATTTATTTATTATATTAAAATACTTGCTTATGAACTACATTTGTGATGTTATTATTTTATAAGGAATAGGTAGGAGTTTTCGTGGGTTTCCTCATATGTGATAGGTAAATGTGGGGTAGTTTCTCCTAAAAGGCTATCCGATACCTACTGCCCTCCTTCTTAAGTGCCACAACCAAGTTAGACTTCTATCTACGAGTGCTCCGTCACAACAATAGCTGCCCCCTTTTCCCTGCTTCCATGTGACCACAGGGTTCTTGGACTTTGTGTAGATATTTGCTTTCTACTAACTGTCATAAAAAACAGCAACAACATGTCTGGAATCTAGATATAACTTAACAATCTACGCATTTCCATTCTAATTCAGTATTATAAAGTATTATGTATTCTAAATTTTTTTACGTAAATCAGAAGAAATATTTTTTAACTTTATGATTTATATAAAGCTGGAAAATATTCATATTACTATCAGAAATATTTTTAATTCCTTACTTATAATATTAGAAATATTTTTAAGTAAATTTGATTTTTACATAAATTGTTGAATTAAATGATTTTAAATTTTTTAATTTTTTTTTAAATATTTAATAAAATAAAAGTTTTTCAGTTTTTAACAACTACTTGTAACAACACTGATGAGAAATGTTCGAAACCATCTCAAACAAAAGTATAATTTTCTCCTCCTCCCACCCCCTCCAAAAAAATATTCGAAATCTACTCCTCTTCATAATGCATGCATATGTTCCAAATTTTATTCCAGAAAAGTATGTTTCGAAAAAAACCCTAATTTCTACTTATAAATAATAATAATAATAATAATTGTAAGAAAGAAGACCCCATTGTAAAAAATAGATAAGTAAAAAAATAAATAAAAAAAAAAAGTGCATGATAAAAATCACCTAAGGGTTTTATCCCTTCTCATCATACAATGCAATCTCGAAAAAGAATCAAGGGCGGTACTCACTCACAGCGCAATATACCTGTATTTTACATAAAAATATACTTTCAATTTTTGAAACGCAATGAAATAATTAAAAAAAAAAAAAAAAAAAAATCCCTGCCATCGAGGCAAAAAAAAAAAAAAAAAAATACTTTAAGGATGTTTACTATTACGCACTTTGCAGCCGTGCCTTTTTTCTTTCAATCGCTCTTGAAAATTTTTCTTTTTTTTTTCCCTGTCACTGTTTCCCTACCTAATATGGTTTTTCCCTTTTCTCCCTTTCTCTTCCCTCTTCTTTTCCATTTAAGATTTGTGGCTTCGCAGTTTCGACTGAGGTCATCTATAGGGAGAGAGAGTAAAAATGTGCCCCTATTACTTAGGTTTTTGAGCCCAATTCCTATTTCTTCCCCTTTTTTTTAGGAAGGAAAAGTGGGGAAAAATATAATAATAATAATATCAATACAAAAAAATATTTTAGTTAAGAAAGGGAAAAGACATGCACCTGAAAATATGTATTTATGTCTTCAGGAGTGTGTGGACTGTAATTCAGACATTTCAAAGTTCTTTCAGAAAAGAGTTTTTGGTTATTTTTGTTTACTTTAAAGTCTGACTTTTAGTTAAAATAAACAAACATTGAACTGCAAACTTAGAATTTAATAAACAACTAGCCGGAATTACTCTCCTAATATGATAGGACAAAGCTAAACAGATTTTATGAATTACAAATATTTAAATACAGAAATTATAAAACTAAGCTAAATAATATTATTCTCAATAAAATGACATTTTATTTAATGAAAAATAGTTTAATTTAATGTTGAATTTTGTTTTCATTTTGTTTCATACTTAATTCATTTATTTTATTAAAATACTTTCTTTTGAACTATATTTGTCATCTTATTATTTAATAAAGAGTTGGTAGGAATTTTTCCAGGTTTTCTCCTATACGATACGCATATGTGGGGTATTTCTTCCCCTAAAAGTCCTTCCGAAAGTCACTGCATCTTTCTTCAGGGCCACGGAGCCGTCAGACTTCTACCTGCGAGTGCTCCATCCCAAAAGAAGCTCCATCCCTCCCCTTTTTCCCTTTTTTAATGAGACCACAGGGATCTAGAACACTTAGTTTAGATGCTGCTGTCTACCAAGTGGGATAAGAACGACAATATGGATGGAATATAGGTGTAATTTAGTAATCTATGTATTTCCATGTCACTACAATGTTATGCAACAGTAAGTATGCTAACAAATTTTACATAAATCAGAAAAAATATTTTACAGTTTTATGATATGTATAAAGCTGAAAAATATTCATGTTATTTAAAAATTTTTTTTTTTAATTTCTTAATTATATTATCAGAAATATTTCTCACTAAATTTAATTTTTATATAAAATGTTGAATTAAAAATTTTAAAAAAATTAATAATTTAATGTAAAATAATGAATAAAATTAAAATGTTTCACTCTCTTGATATCATCTACTTGTGCCTACAGGGATGACGAATTTAAAAAAACCATCTCAACGTAAGGTATAATTTACTAGAAAAAAAAAAAAAATTCAAAATCCACTGCTCTTCAGGATGCATACACATGCGTTCCAAATTTTATTTCAAAAAAGTATGTCCGAAAAAAATCCTCTTTCTACTAGTAAAAAAAAAATAATAACGGTAATTTAAAAAAAATGAGACTCCACTGTGAGAAATAAATACAAAAAAAGACAAATTTAAAAAAAAATGTATGATAAAGATCACCTAAGGGTTTTATCCCTTCTCATCATACAATGCAATCTCGAAAAAGAATCAAAGGCAGTTCTCGCTCAGAGCGCAGTATACCTGCATTTCGCATAAAAATGTACTTTTACTTTTTGAAACGCAATGAAAAGAGTTAAAAAAAAAAAAAAAAAAAAAATCACAGCCATCGAGGCACAAAAAATTTTTAAGGATGGTTACTATTACGCACTTTGCTGCCGTGCCTCTTTCCTGCTCTTCACTAGGGCTCTGCAACAGCTATTTGGAATTTTCTTTCGGTACCAAAAGATTTTTTCTTTCAATCGCTCTTGAAGTTTTTTCTTTTTTTCCCTGTCACTGTTTCCCAACCTAATGTGCTTTTTCCCTTTCCCTTCCCTCTTCTTTTCCATTTTAGATTTGCGTCTTCGCAGTTTCGACTGAGGTCATCTATAGGGAAAGAGAGTAAAAATGTGCTCATATTACTTAGGGTTTTTGAGCCCATTTCCTATTTCTTCTCCTTCTTTTGGAAGCAAAAATTGGGGAAAAATATAATAATAATAATATAAATATAAAAAATATATATTTTAGTTAAGGAAGGGAAAAGACATGCACCTGAAAATATGGATTTATGTCTTTGGGAGTATGTGGATTGCAATCAGACATTTTAAAGTTCTACCAGAAAAGAGATTTTTTTTTTACTTTAAAGTCTGGCTTTTAGTTAAAATAAGCAAATATTAAACACCAAACTTAGAATTTATAAGACAACTGTCCGAAGTTAGTCTCGCTTTGCTCCTACAAAGCTAAACAAACTCTCGCTTCGCTCGGACAGATACTCTTAAATGTGAATTAAAAAAATTAATTTTTAATTAAATAAATTATCTAATGAAACTAATAATATTTAAAATATAATTGTATTTAATTCAGTAAAAATAATTAAATTTAACGCTCAATTAGGTTTTCTTTTTCATATTTAATTAATTTATTCTATTACAATACTCGCTTTGGACCTACATTTGTCATCTTATTATTTGGTGAGTATATACATAAATTTCTTGTTTTGGTGTTTAATCGGACTACCTGATAAGAGTTTTCCGGATTTTTTCCCCATACGACACGAAAATGGGGTTTAGTTTCTCCTAAAAGTCCGCCTTCTGCACCGTCAAGCAGCCAAGTCAGACTTATAATTACGGTTACTCTATTACAACAGAAGTTGTCTCCCTTTTCCTCCTTCTATTAGACCACAAGGATCTTGGACTTGGTCTGCATGGTGCTGTCTACCATGTGGGATAAGAAACAACTACAATAATGATGGAATCTAGGTGTAATTCAGTAGACTACGTATTTCTATTTTAATACAATATCATACAACAATAAGTATTCTAAATTTTTTAACGTAGATAAGAAGAAATATTTTTCAACTTTATGATTTACTATGCAAAGCTGAAAAATATTCATGTCATTATCAGAAATATTTTAAATAATTACCTTATCAGAAATATATTAAATAATTATATTATCAAAAATATATTAAATATTGATATTATCAGATCAATATTAAATATTGATGTTATCAGAAATATATTAAATAATTATATTATCAGAAATATTTTTCAGTAAATTTGATTTTTATATAATATGTTGCATTAAATATTTTAAATTTTATTAAAAAATTTTGAAATATATTGAATAAATTTAAAAGTTTTCAGTTTTGGAAAACTACTTGTAACAACCATGATGAGAAATGTTGAAAACCATTTCAACCTTTAGTATTATTTTCTCAGAAAAAAAAAATTCAAAATCCATTCCTCTTCATAATGCATGCACACGCTCCAACTTTTAGTCCAGAAAAGCATGTTCCCAAAAAACCTCTTTTCTACTTGTAAAAAAAAAAAATTAAAAAACGAGCCTCCATTGTGAGAAATAAATATAAAAGAAAGGCAAATTAAAAAAAAAAAGTACGATGAAGACCATCTAAGGGTTTTATCCCTTCCCATCATACAATGCAATCTCGAAAAAGAATCAAAGGCGGATCTCCCTCACAGCGCAATATACCTGTATATTACATAAAAATATACTTTCATTTTTTCAAACGCAATGAAAGAATTAAAAAAAGGGGAAAGAACAAAAAAAAAAAAAAAGCCCCAGCCATCGAGTAACAAAAAAAAAAAAAATTGTTGACACGTGTTGGACATATCGTGAATGAATATTTGGATATGCGAAAGCTCTGTTCAAAGTGGGTGCCGCACGATCTCACAATCAACCAAAAAAAACAATGAATTGATGATTTTAAGCAGTGCTTGGAGCTGTTCAATCATAATAAACCCGAATTTTTGCGTCGATATGTGACAATGGAACAAAAATGGCTCCATCATTTCACACCGGAGTCCAATCGACAGTCAGCCGAGTGGAGTGCACGTGATGAACACTAAAAATGCTATAACTATACTAAAAAAATATAAATAGTATTTTTTTTCGCCAAAAAGCAATGCTTTATTAACACACGAAATTCCTTTTTATCCATTTTTTCAAACTAACAATAGTTGCTTCACTAAAAATGCTGTAACTCACATACTAATAGTGTAACAGCTGTCAAATTTATACACGTGTCTTTTGAAGATTAGAGCTAACTAAACACTATATAGATTTAATGCTAGTGGCGCCATCTATGTGTCAGCCTACGAACTTCTCCGCCTACCTGATATATCATGTATCATATAACCCCCCATGAGGTTGCGGGGATGGGTTAAGGAGTTATAACGGCACGCAGGGACAAATCACTCTTACACTTATTATATATCTTGATTTCTCAATAAAGTCTAATTTCCAGTTACAAAATCTTGGGGATATTTATAAGATTTGCTTTCGCATAAACAAAGTCAACAGAGTAAAAGTAAATTGTTATTATACTTCAATTAATTCAATTAAATTTACAAATTAATCTTGATTGTAAAATTATTTTGTAAATTTAATTGAATTAATAAATTTTTTAATTTTTAATTGAATTTTATTATTTGTTATTTTATTATTTCTCAAGTGAACAATAATTTTTAATAAATTTTAAATAAAAATTAATAAAATTTATAAATAAAGGAAATTAATAATTTTTATTTGAATTTTAATTCAAATTTAATTGAATTTAACGTATTGGTTAGATTATGAAAAGCTGATATATGTATTTCATTTTGCACTAAAAATATATGTATTTATTTAAGAAATTAATATTTATATATATACAAATTAATTCTGTTTAGACATTTAGAAGTGATTTGAGAATATATTTTTGGCTTTTTTCCATAATTTTACTTTTGTTTATTACAAAAACTAAGGATAATATTATAGAATCCATGAATTTTATCCATGAAAAAAATATTAAAAACATAATTTTGAACTTTTATTTAATGTTGTTGTTGTTTCTTATCCCACTTGGCTGGCCAAAAAAATATATTGAAAAGGAAGCATTCTGTTTTTTAGCATTTTAGAATACTTTTTTAGCTTTTCTTACAGTCATAAAGACCGGGACCTAATTCCGAACCACTACAAACATTTATAACTATGGCACCGAGCGCCAGAGCGCTATCCATGAAATTTAATCGAACTGGTTTCAATTTTATATGATAAATTAAAACATGAAATGAATGCTTAACTTTGATCTAACGAGAACCGGTATTTTAACTAATTTATACTATAGTATAAAAAAACTGCCTTTATTCAATTTTATATGATAAGATTGAATTAATGAAAAGTAATGATTGTTTAATGCTTAATATATAAAAATTTTACTTTTTTATGGTATTATATAAATAACCTAAAAATATACATACCATACCATAATAAATAATACCATAAAATATCATAACAAAATAATGTAAATATTTCTTGTTTTATTATTAATATTCTGCTGAAAACTACATAATAAACATTTGAACATGATTGACACATGAATAAAAAAATTTCACATTTTGATGTTATATATAAATGAAATATCGAAGAAACCCAAATATAATACATGACAAAAAAATATTGTATTAACCTAATTAAGATCACATACTTCTATTGTTAGGATAATAATGCAGCTAATTAGCTGCCTTTTCTATTTTATTTCATCATCAAAATTAAGTTTCTTTCTTTCAAAAAGGAACTATTTTTTCAAGTAATTAATTTTGTTAAAAATGTTTAACGTAATCTATGCATAAAAACTTCTAAGCGCAATTTTATTTTTAAGCTCATTAAACATGAGTAATAATAAATCTCAAGATTAATTCAATTATATTTTTCCAAAAAGATGTGGAAATTATAATCCTTCAATAAAGATAAGTTAATTTTAAATTTTGTTCATAAATACCTTTTATATTTTACTGACGGAAGGAAATTATATAAATGTGTTTTTATTTTCGAAAACTTTTCGTCATTAAGAAGCTTAGAAAGCATTTCTAATTTCCATATTTAGTTAATAAGCAAAGTTCGAAATAGCTTGGGAAAAATAATGACATTCTTAATTTATTTAATTTAGTGTCTTAAGAATTATGGAAAAACTTTGCTGTCTCAAAAATTAAGGAAAAATATTGTATATTAAGTTAATATTCTGTATATAAAATTTAAAATACTCTGAAACCCATAAATGTTTGTATTTCTGTTTAAATTCTGAACTGTATAAGCTCTGAAATTCCAATTTTATTTTAATGAACTTCCGATAATTAAGAAACTGAAAAAATAGTTTAAAATAAAAAACAAATCTTATAATATTATTTTCGATAGAAAATGTCCTGACATAAAGGATTAATTTTTTATCTAAATGCGTTATGAAATATAAACAAATTGCGAAATTCATAGAAAATATTCATATTTGACATAAGAAAATTGTTAAATTACAAACGGAGTAATTAAAATTATTATTTAACTTAAAGCTTCCCATTTCATGCACCATTTAAAACAATTAACAGTAATTAACAATTCTATTTAAAATAAAAAATTTAAATTAATTAAAGGAATACCATCATATAATGCTACATTGTTTATTTGAAACACTTAAAACTTTCTAAATTGAAATTTTCTAAAAAAATTCCGAAATTCATAGGAAATATTCATACGTGACATAAAAATAATTGTTAAATTACAAATGGAGTAATTAAAATTATCATTTCACTTAAAGCTTTCCATTTAATGCTCCGTTTAAAACTATAATTAAAAATTTTAATTAAATGAAAACCAACATATAATGCTACAATTTTCATTTGAAATACATAAAATTTTCTAAACGAATTCCAAAATTCATAGGAAATATTCATATATTACATGAATAATTATTAAGTTACAAATGGAATAATTAAAATTATCATTTCACTTAAAGATTACCATTTAATGCACCCTTTGAAACAGTAATTAATAATTTTATTTAAATGAAAACCATCATATAATACTCTAATGTTTATTTAAAATAATTAAAACTTTCTAAATTGGAATTTTCACCTGAAATTTTCTGAAACCATTCCAATATTCATGTCAAATATTCATACATGACATAAGAATAATTGTTAATTTACAAATGGAGTAATTAAAATTATCATTTCACATGACATATAGCTAAATTCCATTTAACGCATTTTTTTTAAAAGAATAATTAATAATTTTATTTAAATGAAAACCATCATATAATACTCTAATGTTTATTTAAAATAATTAAAACTTTCTAAATTGGAATTTTCACCTGAAATTTTCTAAAACCATTCCAATATTCATGTCAAATACTCATACATGACATAAGAATAATTGTTAATTTACAAATGGAGTAATTAAAATTATCATTTCACTTATAGCTTTCCATTTAACGCATTTTTTAAAAGAATAATTAATAATTTTATTTAAATGAAAAACAAATTATATAATGCTGCTCATACATGATTATTTAAAAACTTAAATTTTCTAAATTTAACGCATTTTTAAAGGGAAATTTAAAATTACATATAAACTTTTCTTATTTAATCAGCTTTTTTATAGATTTAAATATTCATTTTGTCAAATACTTTTTAATTAATAAGAGATTGTACTGCATTTTTTAAACAATTATGATTTTTTTTTATTTTCGAGTGTAAAAATTTTTATTCCATGACATAAGAATAATTTATTTACAAACGGGTAATTAAAATTATCATTTCACTTATAGTTTCCATTAACGCATTTTTTAAAGAATTTAAAATTTTATTTAAATGAAAACCATCATAACATAATTAAATAAAAAACGAATCACCTGATTTACCACAAACCATTTTTTTTCAAATATTCATACATGACATTAATTGTTAATTTACAAACGGAAATTAAAATTAATATTTCACTTATAAAACTTTCCATTTAACGCATTTTTAAAGAATATTTTTCTACATTCAAGTTACTGTACCTTGTTATTTCAATAAATAAACACATAAGAATAATTGTCTTTTAAACAAAAGCAGTCCATCAGCAAAACTTCATCATATAATACTCCTTCTTTTGACCCTGAAATTTTTCTGAAACCATTCCAATATTTTCCCAAAGAGCTTATTTAAAATGGACAATATATTTCCTAGCTCGGCCTAAATCGGTTTTTTCAAAATTCGTAGAAAATATTTATAACAGAAATTCGTTTTCAACAACATGTGAACAAAACAAAATAAAAAACTTAGAAGTGCATATAAATCATGTAGAGAACATTCTTTTTTTATTCAATTTTTCAAGTGTAAAACGTATATTCTGAATCAATTTTTTTAAATCAACATTTAAATTAAAAACGCAATTCAATAGTATTTACAACGACTGTATTGTTATTAATAAATAGAAAGAAAAACAAAGCAGTCCATCAGCAAACTTCTCATTTCCTTGACCCTGTTTACTGAACATAACTCGCCGCTAAACGACAACATTTGAACGAATAGAGTTGGCAACAGTTCAGAGATAGAGAAATTCCGCTGGGGATTATGGGTACTGAGTAAGGAGTAAGGAAAGCTACTAAGATTGCATTACCATCCTTTATTCTCTGTTGTACTCGTCTAACAATCGAATAAAAAAAGTATTTAGGTCATTCTTTAGTAGTTGCTATTTTTGTTCACAACGAAACGGCTACATTTACAATGCATTTTCCAAATATTGAAGTAAATATTTGATCCTAAAATACAGTTGTCTCGTCACAGATAGGAACTTAAAATATTTACTAGAACCTATCATTTCGCTTAAATCCATAAGTTTATTGTATGTATGATTGCAGTTTTAATGTTTGATATAAAACATAGAACTTCAGCTCAAAACACTGAAACAATATATGCATGTAGTTAGTTCGAAAATTTTAGTGGTCAAAGATTCTTCTTAAAACTATTTCTTATTTAACTTTGTCAGGTACATGTACATATTAATGTTCCATTGATTTTATATTCTTAACCGAAAATTTACAATAGTTTTCCATACAGAACCTTATCAATTCACTGTCTTATAGACATTTTTTTAAAAATAAAATTACAGAATTAGGCAAGCCAAAGTCTTATTACATGTATTGCACTTGTATATATTGTATTTTTATCTTATACTTGTATATCTTTAATATTTAAAATTAAAATTATTCTAAGTAATGAAATTTAAAAGCCTTTTTTATGGTTGAACAACAGCAGACCTCGTATTCTCTTTCTGTATGTCACGTACAGTTTATTAACGATTGATAATTTGAGAAATTGTAGGAGTAACTATCCCCTGTCTTCGGAATATATTTGAAAAAACCCCATGAATTTCCCATCAAGTAATCTAACTTTCTATTAAACACGCTGTCACAATCATTCTCGAGTTTCCTGGTTTCTGAAAGCAATAACTCCAAAAGAAGAAACTAATGGATTTAAACTTAAGCCCTTTGCGCTTACGCTAGTGGTCCCCGTTATTAATGAGCCACGAGTCGCTCTTTATACATAATGGAAAACAATTTACAATAATATCCCTGAGCAATATAAACAGATCCTTTCGTATGCCACCACTAATATTATTTTGTCCTACGTAGTAATATAACTTTGTTAACATTAATAAATAAAATGCATGAGTCACTATCCTAAAAATTGTAATTTAACTCTCTGATATACCAGAAAAAAAATTAATGAAAAATATTTAGTATCCCTATATCACGAATGCATGGAATCTTTCATTGATAAGTGACCAATAATGTTTAAAAATCACATGGATAAAACAATCAGTTTTTGAGTGTTTTTGTCATTAAAATATCATCTCGTCAAAATATTGTTCATATAAATCGAAAATTGAAACATATTGGATAAATAAAGTTTTGATGAACTTTAAGGAATAACCATTTACATATGAGAACAGAAATTCCATGATATAAGAAATTTTTCTAAGCACTGAGTCAAGAAATTGCTGGCATTGATAATATTTTACGATTAACTTTATTTATTCAACATTGCAATATAAGCATTTCAAAGTATTCGAGGCCCCAAATCTTTGAAAGATGCTATGCACTTTAGGTAAAGTCATACCTGTAGCAACTTTACCTTTGCAACAATCTGCGAGTTTATGATTAATAATAATATTAAAGTAACCAGCCTTTAAAGGATCACTGGCGTTTAAAATTATTTCAATCGAATGTCGGTGAATTATATTATAAACAAAAGTAATCACATCAACAACAGAGATGTGTAACAGGAAATAGACACAACAGGACATAAATGCTTTCTTTATATAGATTAATAGTAAGGTCCCGCAACCCAAATCTTCAAAACCTGTGAAAATCCCATAAACGGTAAATTGTTTCAATAAATGGGATTAATATACTGTCGCAAGTAATTTCTTTCTTGAAATTTCGATTTCAGTTCATTCTATTTGTTTTAAAAAGACATTTTGTCCGGGGAGAAGGAAAACCAGAGATAGGGTTAAACATTTGTTCCAAGAGGAACAAATGTTTATGATTGAACATCATTTTGCAACTCATTTCTTACAGAATTGGTGAACCGTTCATGCAGACTTTTCCAATTTTTCCTAAGGACAGGATAATATATTTCGCTTTATAATGCAATTTCAAAAAATTGAAAGCGTTCCTTTCCCTGACTCCTGACAACTCGACAAAATCAGTAATAAAATGTTGCAGTAACTGATAAAACTGGCAGAATGCTGGTATCATAATCCGGTGCATCATATAAGAATTCACAAAAAGGACTGAAGAAGTTCCATCTTCATTCTTAATGTTTCCGTGCAGTACAAGAAGTAATCAAATTATTTAGTGACACTAACAGAGTAGAAATCTTGATTTTGCGTTTTTTAAGGATGGAGCTTGATTTCATTTAAGGCTTGGTTTATCGCTCTTCGGTCATTTTTTGCACACTTTAGGCTAATTAGACCGGGACCTAGAGTTTAACTTGGATTCCGAACAACTAACACACATCCATGAAACAGCCAGGATTCGAGCCTGAAGCGTGTGGTCCCAATGTGGGGGCCTGTGTTCCCATTCCTTATTACTCAAAATAAGCAAATGCAAAATTCAATACTACGCAAAATAAGCAAATGCAAAATTCAATATTACTCAAAATAAACAAATGTAAATTTCAGTATTACACAAAATAAACAAATGTAAAATTCGATATTATTCAAAGTAAGCAAATGTAAAATGCGATATTTCTCAAAATAAACAAATGTAATATTCGATATTACTAAAATATAAAATTCAATATTTCTTAAATTACTACAATATTTGAAAGACAGACTTTAAAAAATAAATTCTGTGCAATCACCACAACATTGAAAGTAAAATAAAATGAAATTGCTATCTTTAGAAACGATGTTTCAATTAGTTTCGCATGAAATCAAACTGTTGAGTTAAATTTTCTTTTTTTACGAAAACTAAACTTCAGCATGTTTAATTTTTAAAAATATAAAATAAAACCTCTTTAAAAACTAATCTATCCATTAAGCAAACTATTTATTTTTAGAAATGAAAAGAAAAATAATAAACACTAATTAACTGTTCCAAAACAAAATTCTGATGAGTAGCAGTGTACCGGATCTTTAAACCTAAAACATTTTTGTAGGATGTTGTTTTATGAAACATGAATGCGCTTCAGTATTTTTAAATTTATCCTGTCAGTATCATTATTTTTAAAATTTCTTTAAACACGTTGATTTAAAATTGTTTACGTAATCATAGTTCATGTTTACAAATTTTGTTCATGTTTAAACAGACAATTATATTTTCTTTAAGGGGACCAGGTAAGCGAATTTAGACCCAAAACACGATTTTTACCTTTTTTACATAATTAAAGAGTTTGTACTTTTAGCTTTGCAGCGACGTATTCTGCTTGTTTATTAAAAAAAACTGAAATGTATGAATTTTTCATTCTTTTTTAAAGCTCTTAATATATCATGGGCCAGTTAAGCGCTGGTGAATAAACAAACCACTTGGTACCTTAGTTAATCCTCTACATTCATTATTATCTCTGTTAAACTTTCCCTATTTTGTTATGATTGAAAAATGGTCAATAGTGAAGTTTACTTTTTTTTACAGTTTATATTTTTATTGATACGTTTCTTACTGATATTTCTTCTTCAAAGCATTTATCAAGTCAAGTTGATATTTGACGTTATGTGTCACTAAATTATATTTACGTTAGTAAGTTGCATTTTACTGTTATTACTGAGTTTGTTAGATTATTTATAATTCCACGAATTAAACGTGTGTTTAATAAGCGTAGTAACGTTGGAAATTCAAGTATTTTTATATTGAGAATGGTATTCTATTGAAACTGGGAAGACTTAAAGTGCCATATTTGACAATCCATGCAATGAATACAATGACTATCCTGAAAATACAGATTCTGGATATGAAATCATATCATTAAAGGTTTGGCAGAACGTCTTGGATAAATTTGCTACTTGCAGTAATAAACACATACGTGTGAGAGTGAAAAGGCGAATAGTAGTTGCATCCGAATTACAGAACACTTGCAAAAACTGTAAAAATTCCTTTTTCATTTTTCAACAGTGATTATTCATAAAATACTGAATCAAAAGTAAATTCCGAATTTTAAACTTGGAATTTCTTAATTTAACTAATTCTTATAAAAACCGTGATATTTCTTTTTGCTATATATATGACAAAGAGAAATATCTGTTTACTCAAATATTATCTAAACACAACAACACTAAAAGGCCATTCAGCTACAAAAAGTCATTTTCCCTAAAATGCGGTGCTTACCTCTCTCGTAGATAGATGTCATCCATTACTTTCCGGAAAGTCGTGTTTCGCTCTTGCTCACTGATCTGAACAAATACATGGCTGTAGGAGCTCCTGAAGCAAAAAAGGAGTCCTTCCATACCTAACAATTTTTTAGGCATTTCTTTTTTTGGATCTTCTTCTTTAAAAGGATATATAACAATTCGCCTACTTCAAAGTAGATGGCTACTCTTTTGAAATCTTAGTTCAGGAGAGATGGAATTCTTCTTTTTTTTATTTTTCTTTTATTTAGGTGCAGCCGTGTTTTTCCGCTCGTCCAAGTCTGCAGAAGGAGACATTTTGAGATCCCGCACAACAATTGTTTCGAAAGGACCTGGAAGAAGAAGAAAAGTTATTCTTTTTTTATTTTGTTTTATTTTATTTTTCTAGATTCTTCTTTTTTTCTTTATTCTTCTTTGACGTTGGAACGTCTTTTAAAAGCTGTGGTTAGTAAAAAAAAAGTAAAGAAAATAACGGAGTGAAAAATTCAATACGGTTTCTCGGTGTATTATGTTGTAAATAGCTTGATAAGTATTCGCTTGTTGAAAAGAGAAAAATCTGTTAACGGGTACTTGAATTCCAATTTAGTTTTTGTGCAAGGATTTTTCTTTTCAAAAAAATGACTAACTAACTCCATTTTTGGATTATTTGAAAGAAAATAAAATTTAAGTTTCAAAAGAAAAATTGAATTTTATTTTCCATTCTCATTTTTATCGTTAGAAAGTCTTCCGTATGAAGAACTTTACTAACTCAACCGTTAAAATTGCCATTTACTATGGCTACCAACCATAGATCAGACTCTTCGTGGTTTTTTATGATTATCATGGCTTCGCGGAGGGATGATGGTTCAGTTTGGTTTGTCGCTCAATGTTTATTTTTTGTACACTTTGGACAAATTAGAGCGGAACCTACAATTTAATGTAAGGATGAGTTGAAAACACTCGTCAACAAATTCCTGCTGAAATTATCACAAAATCCGCATGAATAAAGACGTATTTTTGCAACTATAGCTACAATTTAAAATATTAATAAGTGATGCAGTAACATTTTTAAATTTGTTTTTGTTAGGTACATCAATACTTTCATTTACATCAATACCTTCCAATCGAAATTACCATAAAATTCACATGAATAAAGATGTATTTTGCAACTATAGCTGCAACTTAAAATATTAAATTAATCTAGTAATTGTAGGTGATTATTTGAACTTCCCGAATCAAAAGCTTAAGATTTCTTAATTAAATTTTTTTTTTACAAATGCCGGGATATCTCTGTGCTATATATATATACACTGAAATGACAAAAGTCATGGGATACCTCTTAATATCGTGTCGGCCCTCCTTTCGCCCGGCGAAGTGCAGCAACTCGACGTGGCATGGACTCAACAAGAAGTTGGAACTCTTCTGCAGGAATATTGAGCCATGCTGTCTCGATAGACGTAAATTATTGTGAAAGCGTTGATGGTGCAGAATTTTCGACACGAACAGACCTCTCGATGATGTCCCATAAATGCTCGATGGGATACATGTCGGGCGATCTAGGTGGCTAGATCATTCGTTGGAATTGTCCAGAATGTTCTTCAAACCAATCGCGAACAGTTGTGGCCCTATGACATGGCGCATTGTCATCCATAAAAATCCCATCGTTATTTGGGTACATGAAGTCCATGAATGGCTGCAAGTGATCTCCAAGTAGCTGAAGACCAGTCGCACCAGAGGACCAAGTCCATGCCATGAAAAAACAGCCCACACCATTACGGAGCCACCACCAGCTTGAACAGTGCCTTGCTGACAGTTTGGGTCCATGGCTTCGTGGGGTCTGCGCCACACTCGAACCCTATCATCAGCTCTTACCAACTGAAATCGTGACTCATCGGACCAGGCCACGGTTTTCCATTCATCTAGGGACCAACCGATATGCTCACGTGCCCACGAGAGTCGCTGCAAGCGATGTCGTTCTGTCAGTAAAGGCACTCGAGTCGGTCTTCTGCTGGAATAGCCCAAGAAAGCCAAATTTCTCCGCACAGTTCTAACAGACAAGTCCCTTGTACGTCCCACATTGATTTCTGCGGTTATTTGAAGCAGTGTTGCTTGTCTGTTAGAATTTACGACTCTTTGCAGACGTCGCCGGTCTCGGTCGTTAAGTGCAGGCGGTCGACCACTGCGCTGTCCATGGTGGGATGTTATGCCTGAAATTTCATACTCGGCACACTCTTGACACAGTGGATCTGGGAATGTTGAATTCCCTAACGATTTCCGAAATGGCATGACCCATGCGTCTAGCTCCAACTAACATTCCGCGTTCAAAGTCTGTTAATTCCCGTCGTGCGGTCATCATCACGTCAAAACCTCTTCACATGAATAACTTGAACAGAAATGAAAGCTCCGCGAAACCACTGCGCATTTATACCTGTTCTACGCGATGCTATTGCCATCTGAAAATTTGCATATTGCTATCCCATGAACTTTTGTCACTTCAGTGTATATATATATATATATATATATATGACAAAGATAAATTTCTGTTTATTCGGATATTATCTAAACACAACAATACTAAAAGTGCTTTCAGCTGCAAAAAAAAAAATCATTTTTTCCGAAATGCGGTGCTTACCTCTCTCGTAGGTAGATGTCATCCATTACTCTCCGGAAAGTCGTGTTTTGCTCTCGCTGGTGCCCGCTCACTGATCTGGCTCTAGGAGCTCCTGGAGCAGAAAAGGACTCCTTCCATACGTAACAATTTTTTAGGCATTACTTTTTTCTGGGATCTTCATCTTTAAAAGGAGATATATCCATTCCCCACTCGAAAGTGGATGGCTAATCTTTTGAAATCCTAGTTCAGGAGAGCTGGAATTCTTATTTTCTTTTTCTTTGTTTACTTTCTTTTATCTAGGTTTAGTCGTGTTTTTCCGCTCGTCCAAGCCTACAGAAGGAGACATTTTGAGATCCCGCTCAACAATTGTTTCGAAAGGACCTGGAAGAAGAAGACGAAAAGGTATTCTTTTTTTTATTTTATTTTATTTTTCTAGATTCTTTTCTTTTTTTTTTTTATTTGAGGTTGGATCGTTTTTTAAAATCTGTGGTTAGTAAAAAGAGTAAAAAAAATAATGGAGGGAAAAGTTCAATACGGGTTCTTGGTGTATTTTGTCGTAAATAGCTTGATAAGTATTCGCTTGTTGGAAAGAGAAAAATCTGTTAACGGGTACTTGTGAAAGAATTTTTCTTTTCAAAAAAATTACTAACTACCTACTTTATTGGATCATTTTAAAGAAAATGAAATTTAGGTTTAAAAAGAATAATTGTATTTTATTTTATATTCTCATTTTTATTGTGAGAAAATCTTCCGTGTGAAGAATTTTACAATCTCAACCGTAATAATTATTATCATTTACTATGGTTTTCAACCATACATCAAAGTCTTCGTAATTTTAGGTTTGTTAGATTTGTTAAGGATGGTTTAGTTTGGTTTCTCGCTCTACGGGTCATTTTTTGCACACTTTGGCCTAATTAGATCAGAACTAACAGTTTAATGTAAGTGGTGGAAGGTTGAGTTGAAAACACACATCAATACCTTACAGTAGAAGTTACCACACAATTCGCATTAATAAAGATGTATTTTCCCAATTATAGCTGCAATTTAAAATTTTACCAAGTAATCTAGTAATGTTTTTAAATTTGTTTTTAGTAAGATAGATCAATACCTTTATCTACATCAATACCTTCCAATCAAAATTACCACAAAATTCGAATGAATTAAGATGTATTTTTGCAACTAAAGCTGCAACTTAAAATACTAAAGTAATATAGTTATTATAGATGATTATTTGGACTTCTCGGATGATAAGCTTGGGATTTCTTAAATTAAATATTTCTTACAAAATCCGTGATATCTATTTGCGATATATATATATATATATATATATATATGTATATATGACAAAAAGAGATTTCTGTTTACTTAGATATTATCTAAACACATTTACACTACAGAAAGGTCACATACTAAAAAAAAAATGTCATTTTTCTGAAACGCGGTGCTTACCTCTCTCGTAGGTAGATGTCATCCATAACTCTCCGGAAAGTCGTGTTTTGCTTTTGCTTGTGCTAGCTCACTGATCTGACCAATGATCTGACATGGCTGCGGGAGCTCCTGGAGCAGAAAAAGAGTCCCTCCATACGTAACAATTTTTAGGCACTACTTTTTTCGGACTGTTCTTCTTTAAAAGGATATATATATCCATTCCCGTACTCCAAAGTGGATGGCTACTCTTTTGAAATCCTAGTTCAGGAGAGATGGAATTCTTCTTTTTTTCTTTTCTTTTCTTTTATTTAGGTGCAGCCGTGTTTTTCGGCTCGTCCAAGCCTACAAAAGGAGACATTTTGAGATCCCGCACAACAATTGTTTTGAAAGGACCTGGAAGAAGAAGAAGAAGAAAAGGCATTCTTTTTTTTTTTATTATTTTCTTTTATTTTTCTAGATTCTTTTTTTTTTCTTTCTTTGAGATTAGATCGTCTTTTAAAAGCTGTGGTTAGTAAAAAAAAGTGAGGAAAATAATGGATGGAAAAATTCAATACGGTGTGTTTTGTCGTAAATAGCTTGATAAGTATTCGCTTGTTGGAAAGAGAAAAATCTGTTATCGGGTATTTGAATTCCAATTTAGTTTTTGTGCAAAGATTTTTCTTCACAAAAAAATGACTAACTACCTGCTTTATTGGATCATTTTAAAGAAAATGAAATGTAGGTTTTAAAAAGAATAATTAAACTTTATTTTATATTCTCATTTTTATCCTTAGAAAATCTTCCGTATGAAGAATTTTACAAACTCAACCGTAATAATTATTGTCATTTACTGTGGTTATCATCCATAAATCAGAGTCTTCGTAATTTTTTATGATTATGAGTGGCTTTCAGGGGAGAGGATGGTTTAGAATGATTTGTCGCTCTACGGTCATTTTTTGCACACTTTGGGGTAATTAGATCGGAACAAACAGTTTAATGTAAGCGGTGGAAGGTTGAGTTGAAAACACTCATCAATATCTTCCAGTTAAAATTACCCCAAAATTCGCATGAATAAAGATGTATTTTTGCAACTATAGCTGTAACTTAAAATATTAAAGTAATCTAGTAATTGCAGGTGATTATTCGAACTTCCCAATTGATAAGCTTGGGATTTCATAATTTAAACATTTCTTTCAGGTGCCGTGATATCTATTTGCGATATATATACGCAATCCACTCACTTTAATGTGACCACCTGTCAAAAGCCAGAATAACCATCATTGTCAGAGCGGACCTACGCTACGTTTCTGCATTACGCCAACGATTGAAATGCATTCATATGCCCTAGGACATCCTTTATATACACTCCACTGCAATGTGCTGCCATCTGCCTTTTGTGATTGGTTATTTCACGTTGACGTCGAAAGTAGGTGGTGGACACATTAATGTAACTGGACTGTGTATATGACAAAAAGAGATTTCTGTTTACTCAGATATTATATAAACACAAGTTCAGGAGAGATGGAATTCTTCTTTTTTTCTTTTCTTTTTTTTTACTTTCTTTTATTTAGGTGCAGCCGTGTTTTTATGCTCGTCCAAGCCTACAGGAGGAGACATTTTGAGATCCCGCACAACAATTGTTTCGAAAGGACCTGGAAGAAGAAGAAGAAAACGTATTCTTTTCTTTATTTTCTTTTATTTTTCTAGATTCCTCTTCTTTTTTTGTCTTTGTTTGAGGTTGTATCGTCTTTTAAAAGCGCTGGTTATTAAAAAAAAAAACAAAGAAAGTAATGGAGGGAAAAATTCAATACGGGTTCTTGGTGTGTGTTGTCGTAAATAGCTTGATAAGTATTCGCTTGTTGGAAAGAGAAAAATCTGTTAGTGAGTACTTGAGTTGCAATTTAGTTCTTGCGCAAGGATTTTTCTTCTCAAAAAAATTGACTACCTACCTGATTTATTGGATAATTTTAGAGAAAATAAAATTTAGTTTTAAAAAGAATAATTTTATTTTATTTTATATTTTCCTTTTTATGGTTAGAAAATCTTTCGTATGAAGCATTTTACAACTCAAAAGCAATAATTCTTGACATTTAACATAGATACCAATCACAAATCTGACTCATCGTAATTTTTTATGATTATCATTGGCTTGGCGGGATGATGATGGTTTGGTTTGTCGCTCTACTGTCATTTTTTACACACTTTGAGCTAATTAGACCGGAACCTATGGTTTAATGTAAGCGGTGGAAGAATGTGTTGAAAACACTCATCAATACTTTCCAATCGGAATTAACACAAAATTCACTTGAATAAAGATGTATTTTCGCCACGATAGCTGCGAATTAAAATATTACCAAGTAATGCATAATATTATTAATTTGTTTTAACTAATATACATCAATACCTTCATCCACATCAATACCTATCTATCGAAAATATTAAAAAATTAACATGAGTAAAGGTCTTTATTTGAAAACACTTAAATTAAATCCCTGGTTTTTATTTCTGTATTTAAGCCTCACTTCCCGAATGATAAACTTGTGATCTCTTCATTTAAATATGTCTTATAAAAACCGTAATATCTCTCTGTGTTATATATATATATGGCAAAGAGAGATTTCTGTTTACTCAGATATTATCTTAACACATCAATACTAAAAAGGCCATTCAGCTACAAAAAAAAATTTCGTTTTTTAGAAATGCGGTGCTTACCTCCGTCGTAGGTAGATGTCATCCATTACTTTCCGGAAAGTCGTGTTTTGCTCTTGATTGTGCCGCTCACAGATCTGACCAAATACATGGCTGTGGAAGCTGCTAGAGCAGAAAAAGAGACCCCCAAACTTAACAATTTTTTGGGCATTACTTTTTTCGGGCTCTTTTCTTTAAAAAGGATATATATATACCCTTCCCCCACTCGAAAGTGGATGGCTACTCTTTTGAAATCCTAGTTCAGGAAAGATGGAATTCTTCTTTTTTTTTTTCTTTTTTTTACTTTCTTTTATTTAGGTGCAGCCGTGTTTTTCCACTCGTCCAAGCCTACTGAAGGAGACGATTTGAGATCGAGCACAAGAATTGTTTCGAAAGGACCTGGAAGAAAAAGAAGAAACGGTATTCTTTGTTATTTATTTTCTAGATTCTTCTTTTTTTTTAATTTTCTTTGAGGTTGAATCGTCTTTGAAAAGCTGTGGTTAGAAAAAAAACAGTAAAGAAAAAGATGAGGGAAATATTCAATACGGGTTCTTGGTGTGTTTTATCGTGAATAGCTTGACAAGTATTTCGCTTGTACGAAAGAAAAAATCTGTTAACGGGTACTTGAGTACTAATTTAGGTTTTCTGTTGGATATTTCTTCTCAAAATATGACTAACTACCTCCTTTATTGGATCATTTTAAAGAAAATTAATATTTAAGTTTAAAAAGAATAATTGAAATTTGCTTTTTATTATCATATTTATAGTTTGAATATCTTCCGTATGAAGAATTTTATGAACTCAACCGCAATAATTATTGGCATTTACTATTTTTACCAACCATAAATCAGACTCTTCGTAGTTTTTTATGATTATCAAGGCTTCGAGGAGGGAGGATGGTTTAGTTTGATTTGCCGCTCTAAGGTCATTTTTTTGCACACTTTGGACTAATTAGACCGGAACCTACAGTATAATATAAGAGGTGGAAGGATGAGTTGAAAACACTCGTCAATAACTTCCAGTTGAAATTACCACAAAAACCGCATCAATAAAGACGTATTTTTGCAACTATAGCTACAATTTAAAATATTACCAAGTGATGCAGTAATATTTTTTAATTTGTTTTTATTAGGTACATCATACCTTCCAATGTAAATTACCATAAAGTTCGCATGAATAAAGATGTATTTTAGCAACTATAGCTGCAACTTAAAATATTAAAGTAATCTAGTAATTGCAGGTGATTATTTGAACTTTCCGAATGATAAGCATGAGATTTCTTAACTTAAATATTTTTTTACAAAAGCCGTGATATTTCTTTGCGATATATATATACGATAAAAAGATATTTCTGTTTATTCCGATAATATCTAAACACAACAATGCTCGAAGGCCATTCAGGTACAAAAAAAATGTCATTTTTCCGAAATGCGGGGCTTAACTCTCTCGTAGGTAGATGTCATCCATTACCTTCGGGAAAGTCGTGTTTTGCTCTTGCTCAATGATATGACCAAATACATGGCTGCGGGAGCTCCTGCAGCAGAAAAAGAGACCTTCCATACGTAAAAAAATTTTTAGGCATTACTTTTTTGTGGGCTCTTCTTCTTTAAAAGGATATATATATCCATTCCACCACTATAAAGCGGATGGCTACTCTTTAGAAATCGTAGTACAGGAGAGATAGAATTCTTCTTTTTTTTACTTTCTTTTATTTAGGTGCGGCCGTGTTTTTCCGCTCGTCCAAGCCTACAATAGGAGACATTTTGAGATCCCGCACAACAATTGTTTCGAAAGCACCTGGAAGAAGAAGACAAGGTATTTTTTTTTTTTTTATTTTCTTTTTTTTTTTTTTTCTAGATTCTTTTTTTTTTTGTCTGTGTTTGAGGTTGAATCGTCTTTTAAAAGCTGTGGTTAGTAAAAAAAAAGTAAAGAAAATAATGGAGCGAAAAATTCAATACGGGTTCTTGTGTGTTTTGTCGTAAATAGCTTGATAAGTATTCGATTGTTGGAAAGAGAAAAATCTGTTACCGGGTACTTGAATTCCAATTTAGTTTTTGTGCACAGATCTTTCTTTTCAAAAAAATAACTAACAACCTCTATTATTCGATCATTTTAAAGGAAATAAAATTTAAGGTTTAAAAAGAATAATTGAATTTTATTTTAAATTCTCATTTTTATCCTTTGAAAATCTTCCGTATGAAGAATTTTACAACTCATTCGCAATAGTTCTTGACATTTACTGTGGTTTCCGACTACGAATCAGATCCTTTGTAATTTTTATATTTTTCAGTGGCATTCAGAACATGTTGAAAACTTACATCAATACCTTCCAATCAAAATTACCTCAAAATTCGTTTGAATAAAAATGTATTTTCGCAAATATAGAAAGTTAATAAGGTGTAATAATAAAATTAATAAGGTTGATAATACGATAATTAATAAAGTAAACACTCAAACTAAGAAGTCTCTGGCCTTTTTTCGATTTTAGGTTTCATTTCCCGAATGATAAGCTTGGGATTTCTTAATTTAAGTAATTGTTAAAGAACAGTGATAAATCTTTGTGCCATAGATATATATGACAAAGAGAGATTTCTGTTTACTAGGATATTATCTAAACACAACAATACTGAAATTCCATTCAGTACAAAAAAATGTCATTTTTTCGAAATGCGGTGCTTACCTCTCTCGTAGGTAGATGTCATCCATTCCTCTCCGGAAAGTCTTGTTTTGCTCTCGCTGGTGCCTGCTCACTGATCTGACCCAATACATGGCTGCGGGAGCTCCTGGAGCAGAAAAAGAGTCCTTCCATACATAAAAATTTTTTAGGCATTACTTTTTTCGGGGCTCTTCTTCTTCTTTAAAAGGATATATATATCCATTCCCCCATTCCAAAGTGGATGGCTACTCTTTTGAAATCCTAGTTCAGGAAAGATGGAATTCTTCTTTTTTTTCTTCTTTTTTTTACTTTACTTTCTTTTATTTAGGTGCAGCCGTGTTTTTCCGCTCGTCCAAGCCTACAGAAGGAGACATTTTGAGATTCCGCACAACAATTGTTTCGAAAGGACCTGGAAGAAGAAGCAGAAAAGGTATTCATTTTTTTATTATTATTTTCTTTTATTTTACTAGAATCTTCTTTTTTTTTTCTTTGTTTGAGGTTGGATCGTCTTTTAAAAACTGTGGTTAGTAAAAAAAAAGTAAAGAAAATAACGGAGGGAAAAATTCAATACGGTATCTGGAGTATTTTGTCGTAAATAGCTTGATAAGTATTCGCTTGTTGAAAAGAGAAAAATCTGTTAACGGGTACTTGAATTCCAATTTAGTTTTTGTGCAAGGACTTTTCTTTTAAAAAAATGACTAACTATCTCTTTTATTGGATCATTTTAAAGAAAAGAAAATTTAAGGTTTAAAAAAAAATAATTGAATTTTGTTTTATATTCGCATTTTTATCGTTAGAAAATCTTTCGTATGAAGAATTTTGCTAACTCAACTGCAAAAATTGTCGTCATTTACTATGGCTACCAACCATAAATCAATCTCTTCGTACTTTTTTCTGATTATCAGTGGCTTTGCGTGGGAGAATGGCTTAGTTTGGTTGGCCGCCCGTACGGTCATTTTTTTTGCACACTTTGGGCTAATTAGACCGGAACCTACAGTATAATGTAAGCGGTGGAAGGATGAGTTGAAAACACTCACCAATACCTTCCAGTTGGAATTATCACAAAAATCGCATGAATAAAAATGTATTTTTTCTACAATTAAAATAATGCTACAATTTAGCTACAATTTAAAAAAATGCGAAGTATTGGAGTAATATTTTTAAATTTGTTTTTATTAAGATAAATCAATACCGCCCAGTCGAAATTAGTACAAAATTCATTTAAATAAAGATGTATTTTCTCAACTACAGTTGCAACTTAAAATATTATAGTAATCTAGTAATTGTAGGTGATTATTTGAATTTTTCGAATGATTTGCTTGGGATTTCTTATTTAAAATAATTTTTACAAAAGCCGTGATATCGCTTTGTAATATATATATATATATGAAACAGAGAATTTTTGTTTATACTGGTAATATCTAAACACATCAACAATATTAAAAGGCCATTCAATAAAAAAAAATGTCATTTTTCCGAAATGCGGTGTGCTTACCTCTCTCTCAGGTAGATGTCATCCATCACTTTCCGGAAAGTCGAGTTTTGCTCTTGCCTGTGCCCGCTCGCTGATCTGACCAAATACATGGCTGTGAGAGCTCCTGGAGCAGAAAAAGAGTCCTTCCATACGTAACAATTTTTTGGGCATTACTTTTTTCGGGCTCTTCTTCTTTAAAAGGATATATATATATATCCATTCCACCACTCCAAAGTGGATGGCTACTCTTTTTAAATCCTAGTTCAGGAGAGATGGAATTCTTCTTTTTTTTTACTTTCTTTTATTTAGGTGCAGCCGTGTTTTTCCGCTCGTCCAAGCCTACAGAAGGAGACATTTTGAGATCCCGCACAACAATTGTTTCGAAAGGACCAGGAAGAAGAAGCAGAAAAGGTATTCATTTTTTTATTATTATTTTCTTTTATTTTACTAGAATCTTCTTTTTTTTTTCTTTGTTTGAGGTTGGATCGTCTTTTAAAAACTGTGGTTAGTAAAAAAAAAGTAAAGAAAATAATGGAGGGAAAAATACAATACGGTATCTGGAGTATTTTGTCGTAAATAGCTTGATTAGAAGTATTCGCTTGTTGAAAAGAGAAAAATCTGTTAACGGGTACTTGAGTTCCAATTTAGTTTTTGTGCAAGGATTTTTCTTTAAAAAAAATAACTAACTACCTCTATTATTGGATCAGTTTAAAGAAAAGGAAATTTAGGTTTAAAAAGAATTATCAAATTTTATTTTATATTTTCGTTTTTATTCTTAAAAAATCTTCCGTATGAAGAATTTTTCAACTCATCCGCAATAGTTCTTGATATTTACTGTGGTTTCCAACCATGAATCAGATTCTTCGTAGTTTTTATATTTATCTGTGGTATTGTGGAGGAAGTATGAGTTGAAAACGCACATCAATACCTTCCATTTGAAATTACCACAAAATTCGCATGAATAAAATGTATTTTTACAACTATAGCTGTGATATAAAGTGTGGGATTTCTTAATTTAAGTATTTCTTATAAAAGCCGCGATATTTCTCTGCGCCATATATATATATATGACAAATAAGACAAAGAGAGATTTGTGTTAAATCCAACTATCAGTACGCTATAATTTACATATCACTATCAGACAGAATATTTGCAGACAGTTAATAGGGTGTAATAATAAAAATAATAATAAGGTTGTTGATACAATAATTCATAAAGTAAACACTCAAAATAAGAAGTCTCTGTTATTTTTTCGATTTTATGTTTCATTTCCCGAATGATAAGCTTGGGATTTCTTAAATATTTTTTTTTAAATGATAAATCCTTGTGCCATACATATATAGGACACAGAGAGATTTCTGTTTACTCAGATTTTCTTTAAACACAACTATAGTGGAACGGCCATTCAGCTACAAAAAAAATGTCATTTTTCCGAAATGCGGTGCTTACCTCTCTCGTAGGTAGATGTCCTCCATTACTTTCCTGAAAGTCGTGTTTTGCCATTCCCTGTGCCCGCTCACTGATCTGACCAAATGCATGGCTGCAGGAGCTCTGGAGCAGCTTCCATACGTAACAATTTTTTAGGCATTGCTTTTTTTTCAGGAGGCTCTTCTTTTTTAAAAGGATATATATATCCATTCCCCCACTCCAAAGTGGATGGCTACTCTTTTGAAATCCTAGTTCAGGAGAGATGGAATTCTTCTTTTTCTACTTTCTTTTATTTAGGTGCAGCCGTGTTTTTCCGCTCGTCCAAGCCTACAAGAGGAGACATTTCGAGATCCCGCACAACAATTGTTTCGAAAGGACCTGGAAGAAGAACAAGAAAAGGTATTCTTTTTTTTCTAGAGTCTTCTTTATTTTTTATCTTTGAGGTTGGATCGTCTTTTAAAAGCTGTGATTAGTAAAAAAAAAAAAAGTAACGAAAATAATGGAGGGAAAAATTCAATACGGGTTCTTGGTGTATTTTGTCATAAATAGCTTGATAAGTATTCGCTTGTTAAAAAGGGAAAAATCTGTTAACGGGTACTTGAATTCCAATTTAATTTTTGTGCAAATATTCTTCTATTTAAAAAAATGACAAACTATATCTTTTATTGGATCATTTTAAAGAAAATAAAATTAAGGTTTAAAAAAAAATAATTGAGTTTTATATTATATTCTCATTTTTTTCGTTAGGAATACTTCCGCATGAAGGATCTTACTAACTTAACCGTAATGATTATTGATATTTACTGTGGTTACCAATAATAAATCAGACTCTTCATAGTTTTTTATGCTTATCATTTTCGTTGCGGGGCAGAGATAAGTTGAAAAACAAACATCAGTACCTTCCAGTTGAAATTACCACAAAATTAGCATTAATAAAGATGTATTTTCTCTACCATAGTTGTAGCTGAAATATTACTAAGTTATTTTGTTGTAAGTAGTAATGTTTTTAATAATGTACAACAATATGTTCAAATCGAAATTACCACAAAATTCCCATATATAAAGCTATATTTCGGAACTACAGCTGCTGCTTAAAATAATACCAAGTAATATAGTAATATTTTTAAATTATTTTTATTAAGATGCATCAATACCTTCATCCACATCAATACCTTGCAATCGAAATTACCAGAAATTTCGCATGAATAAGATGTATTTTCACAACTATAGCTGCAACTTAAAATATTACCAAGTAATCTAGTAATTTTAGATAATTATTTGAACTTCCCGATTGATAAGCTTGGGATTTCTTTATTTTAATATTTCTTACAAAAGCCGTGATATCTCTTTGTGATACACATGTATATGACAAAAAGAGATTTCTGTTAACTCAGATATTATCTAAACACAACAACAATACTGAAACGCCATTCAGTACAAAAAAAAAAGTCATTTTTCCGAAATGTGGTGCTTACCTCTCTGGTAGGTAGATGTCATCCATTACTTTCCGGAAAGTCGTGTTTTGCTCTTGCTTGTGCCTGATCACTGATCTGACCCAATGCATGGCTGTAGGAGCTCCTAGAGCAGAAAAACAGTCCTTCCATATGTAACAATTTTTTAGGCATTACGTTTTTCTGGGCTCTTCTTTAAAATGATATATATCCATTCCCCCACTCCAAAGTGGATGGCTACTCTTTTTAAATCCTAGTTCAGGAGAGATGGAATTCTTTTTTTTTACTTTCTTTTATTTAGGTGAAGCCGTGTTTTTGCGCTCGTCCGAGCCTACAGGAGGAGACATTTTGAGATCCCGCACAACAATTGTTTCGAAAGGACCTGGAAGAAGAAAAGGTATTCTTTTTTTTTTTTATTTTCTTTTATTTTCTGGATTCTTCTTTTTTTTTTCTTTGTTGGAGGTTGTATCCTCTTTTAAAAGCTGTGGTTAGAAAAAAAAAGTATCGAAAATAATAGAGGGAAAAATTCAATACGGGTTCTTGGTGTGTTTTGTCGTAAATAGCTTGATAAGTATTCGCTTGTTGGAAAGAGAAAAATCTGTTAACGGGTACTTGAATTCCAATTTAGGTTTTTTTTCAGGGATTTTTCTTTTAAAAAATGGCTAACTACCTCCTTTATTGGATCACTTTAAAAAAATAAAAATTAGGTTCAAAAAGAAGAATTGAATTTTATTTTCTATTCTCTTTTTTATCGTTAGAAAATCTCCCGTATGAAGAATTTTACAATTAAACAGCAATAATTGTTGACATTTAATATAGTTTCCAACCTCAAAACAGATTTTTCAGTTTTTTTGTTTTTGCTTTAACAGTGGCGCTGCGGAGGAAGGATAAGTTGAAAACACTCCTCAGTACCTTCCGTTCGAAGTTACTAGAAAAATCGCATAAGTAAGATGAATTTTTGCAAATATATCTGCATTTTAAAATAAAACCAAATAATGCAGTAATATTTATTTTGTTTTTATTAATACAAAGTTAAATTTGAGATCTTTTCAAGCATAATGCGATGCATATGTTTCCTGAAATTATTAGTTGCATATGGAATATAACTATCATCATAATTATCATCAGTGAAGCAACAGCCCCGTGGCAGATTTCGAGACAGGAGATATTTGCTTTGTACGGAATAGGGTTGTCATCACAACGCTCTACAGTCATATTAGACCGGGACCTACGGTTTAAAGTGAATACCGAACCACTACACACATCATGGCACTTCCGTGATTTGTACCCGAAACCTGTGGATCCTAGTGCCATATTATATATATATATATATATATATATATATCCTCCTCCTTATCCCAAATTTTATCTTTCTTCAGCGCCACGGAGCAAAGTCAGTCTTGTACATACTGGTGCTTCATCACAATAGAATTTGCCCCCCTTCACTCTAGCCATGAGTAGACTACTTATGAGTGTCCGTCACTTTTCATTCATGCCAATTTTGTGGTAATTTCGATTTAATGATATTCATGTATTTTAATAAAAACAAATTAAAAATATTACTACTTACGATTACATTTGGTAACATTTTAATTTGCAGCTACAGTTGCGAATATACATCTTTATTGTGAATTTTGTGGTAATTTAAACTGCAAGGTATTGATGTTTATCTTTCAACTTATCCCACCACCGCAACGCCACTTGATACGCATAAAAACTAGGAAGAGTCTGATTTGTGGTTGGTAACCATAGTAAATGTCAATAATTTTTTCGATTGAGTTTGTACAATTCTTCATACGGAAGCTTTTCTAAAAATAAAAATGAGAATATAAAATAAAACTCAATTATTCTTTTTAAGCCTAAATATCCTTTTCTTTAAAATGATCCAATAAAGGAGGTAGTTAGTCATTTTTTTGAAAGAAAAATTAAATTGGAATTCAAGTACCTTAACAGATTTTTCTCTTTCCAACAAGCGAATATTTATCGAGCTATTTACGACAAAATACACCAAGAACCCGTATTGAATTTTTCCCTCCATTAGTTTCTTTACTTTTTTTTTACTAACCACAGCTTTTAAAACACGATACAACCTCAAACAAAGACAAAAAAAAAAAAAAAAAAAAGAAAAAAAGAATCTAAGAAAAAAAAGAAAAAGAATCTAGAGAAAAAAAAGAAAAAAAAAAAAGAATACATTTTCTTCTTCTTCCAGGTCCCTTCGAAACAATTGTTGTGCAGAATCTCAAAATGTCTCCTTCTGTAGGCTTGAACGAGCGGAAAAACACGACTGCACCTAAATAAAAGAAAGTAAAATAAAGAAGAATTCCATCTCTCCTGAACTAGGATTTCAAAAGAGTAGCCATCCACTTTGGAGTGGGGGAATGGATATATATCCAGTTCAAGCAGAAGAGTAATGCCTAAAAAATTGTTTCTTTTAAATTAAAAATTGTTTTTTTTAAAAAATTTCAGAAAATGCCTTTTCTGCCCAAGGAGCTCCCACAGCCATGTATTTGGTCAGATCAGTGAGCGGGCACAAGAGAGTGCAAAACACGATTTCCCGAAAGTAATGGATGACATCTACCTACGAGAGACGTAAGCACCGCATTTTGGAAAAATGACATTTTTTTTGGTAGCTGAATGGCCTTCTGGTGTTGTTATGTTTAGATAATATCTGAGTAAACAAAAATCTCTTTTTGTCATATAGATATATATATATATATATATATATATATATATATATATATATATATATACATATATCGCAAACAGATGTCACGAATTTTGTACGAAATACACAGTCCACCTGTCAAAAGCCAGAATACACACTCTTGAATATTTTGGCTGTAAGTGGAGTTTGGAATGTGATGTTAAGTGGTATTTAAGTGGTATTCTTTATATGCACTCCACTGCAATGTGCTGCCACCTGCCTTTTGTAATTGGTTATTTCACGTTGACGTCCAAAGTAGGTGGTGATCACATTATTGTGACTGGAATATGTATATAAATTAAGAAATCCCAAACCTATTGAACCGAATTTTGGTGTAATTTGATGTAGATAAAGGTATTGATCTATGTGAATAAAAACCAATTTAAAAATATTGCTAGACTACTTGGTAATAGTTTAAGCTGCAGCTATAGTAACGATAATACATCTTTATTAATGCGAATTTTGTGGCAACTTCAACTGGAAGGTATAGATGTGTGTTTTCAACTCATCCTTCCACCGCTTACATTAAACTGTAGGTTCAATTCTAATTAGCCAAAACTGTGCAAAAAATGACCCGTACAGCCAAACCAACAACAAACAAACCAAACTAAACCGCCCTCCCCCTGAAAGCCACTGATAATCATAAAAAACTACAAAGTGTCTGATTTATGGTTGGTAGCCATAGTAAATGACAATTATTGCGGTTGAGTTTGTAAAATTCTTTATACGGAAGATTTTCTAACGATAGAAATGAGAATATAAAATAAAATTCAATTATTCTTTTTAAACCTAAATTTTATTTTCTTTAAAATGATCCAATAAAGCAGGTAGTTAGAAGACAAATCCTTGCGCAAGAACTAAATTGGAATTCAAGTACCCGTTAACCGATTTTTCTCTTTTGTACAAGTGAATACTTATCAACCTATTTACGAACAAAATACACCAAGAACCCGTAATAAATTTTTCCATACATTACTAACCACAGCTAACCATTTTTATTACTAACCACAGCTTTTAAAAGACGATCCAACCTCAAAGAAAAAAAAAAGAAGAAGAAGCTAGAAAAATAACAGAAAATAAATAAAAAGAATACCTTTTCTTCTTTTTCTTCTTCCAGGTCCTTTCGAAACAATTGTTGTGCGGAATCTCAAAATGTCTCCTTCTGTAAGCTTGGACGAGCGGAAAAACACGGTTGCACATAAATAAAAGAAAATAAAAAAAAGACAAAAAAAAAGAATTCCATCGCTCCTGAACTAGGATTTCAAAAGAGTGCCCATCCACTTTGGAGTGGGGGAATGGATATATATCCTTTTAAAGAAGAAGAGCCAGAAAAAAGTAATGCCCAAAAAATTGTTAGGTATGGAATGACTCTTTTTCTGCTCCAGCAGCTCCTGCAGCCATGTATTTGGTCAGATCAGTGAGCGGGCACAAGCAAGAAAAGGAAAGTAATGGATGACATCTGCCTACGAGAGAGGTAAACACCGCATTTCGGAAAAAATGACATTTTTTTTTTTGTAGTTGAATGGCCTTTTAGTATTGTTGTGTTTAGATAATATCTGAGTAAACTGAAATCTCTTTTTGTCATATATTTATATATATATAATATATATACACTGAAGTGATAAAAGTCATGGGATAGCAATATGCAAATTTTCAGATGGCAGTAGCATCGCTTAGAACAGGTATAAATGCGCAGAGCTTTCATTTCTGTTCATAAGAAGAGGTTTTGACGTGATGATGACCGCACGACGGGAATTAACAGACTTTGAACGCGGAATGTTAGTTGGAGCTAGACGCATGGGTCATGCCATTTCGGAAATCGTTAGGGAATTCAACATTCCCAGATCCACTGTGTCAAGAGTGTGCCGAGAGTATGAAATTTCAGGCATAACATCCCACCATGGACAGCGCAGTGGTCGACAGCCTGCACTTAACGACCGAGACCGGCGACGTCTGCAAAGAGTCGTAAATTCTAACAGACAAGCAACACTGCGACAAATAACCGCAGAAATCAATGTGGGACGTACAAGGGACTTGTCTGTTAGAACTGTGCGGAGAAATTTGGCTTTCTTGGGCTATTCCAGCAGAAGACCGACTCGAGTGCCTTTACTGACAGAACGACATCGCTTGCAGCGACTCTCGTGGGCACGTGCGCATATCGGTTGGTCCCTAAATGAATGGAAAACCGTGGCCTGGTCCGATGAGTCGATTGGAGAGGTAAGAGGTGATGGTAGGGTTCGAGTGTGGTGCAGACCCCACGAAGCCATGCACCCAAACTGTCAGCAAGGCACTGTTCAAGCTGGTAGTGGCTCCTTAATGTTGTGGGCTGTTTTTTCAGGGCATCGACTTGGTCCTCTGGTGCGACTGGACCGAACATTGACTGGAAATGCTTATGTTCAGCTACTTGGAGATCACTTGAAGCCATTCACGGACTTCATGTACCCAAACAACGATGGGATTTTTATGGATGACAATGCGCCATGTCACTGGGCCACAACTGTTCGCGATTGGTTTGAAGAACATTCTGGACAATTCCAACGAATGATCTGGCCACCTAGATCGGCCGACATGAATCCCATCGAGCATTTTTGGGACATCATAGAGAGGTCTGTTCGTGCCCAAAATCCTGCACCATCAACGCTTTCACAATTATGGACGTCTATCGAGACAGCACGGCTCAATATTCCTGCAGAAGACTTCCAACGACTAGTTGAGTCCATGCCACGTCGAGTTGCTGCACTTCGCCGGGCGAAAGGAGGGCCGACACGATATTAAGAGGTATCCCATGGCTTTTGTCACTTCAGTGTATATATATGTACATGACAAAGTGAGATCTCTTCTTACTCAGATATTATCTAAACAAAGAGATATCAAGGCCTTTATAAGAAATATTTAAATTAAGAAATTAAAAGCTTAACATGCAGAAAGTGAAACCTAAATGTGGGAAAATATCATGGATTTCTTGTTCATTTGTTTCAAATAAATACCTTATTACCTTTCTGTAAATATTCTTTGGAAGCTTGATAGGGATATATATCCTATAGCATACTGATAGCTGGATTGATTTTATACATTAACGATAAAAATAGCAGAAAATATGAAAAGCAAGAAGAAAAAAATCAGGAACTATTCAGAAACACAATCAGTTGGCATAACAAAGCCAGAAAATAGCATTTGTTTCCTATATACAAGGGTAAGGTGAAAAATTCTCTGTCTGATACAGCAAAAATGTATTTTTCTTGCCTGGGTGAACGTGCCAATAGTTCGTATGACAAGTTTCAACTTGTTATCTCAATTAGTTTGTTAATTTTCGGCATTAGACGTCTTGCGTGTTTTTCTTTAAAATGGATAATATTGAATATCGCGCAGTCATAAAATTCTTAGTTTTGCATGGATTAACCGTTAAGGAAATTCATCCGAAGTTGACAAAAGTTTATGGGACTCAGCTGCTTCCATGTCAGCCATTCAAAAGGGGGCAGTTGAATTTCAACGTGGTCGTACAACCCTGGTAGATGACCCACGTGAAGGACGGCCCAAAACCACAACCACACCGGAAACCATCGAAAAAGTGCATCATATCGTGTTGGATGATAGACGAGTGAAGGTGAGTGAAATAGCTTAGGCTGTGGGGATATCGGCAGAAAGGGTGCGAAAGCGGACACGAAGAATTAGGGATGAAAAAGTTCTGCGCAAGATGGGTGTCGCATATGTTGAATGACGATCAAAAGCAAATACGCAAATGATTTTCACAGCAATCTTTGGACCAATTCAATAGGGATCCGACCGATTTTGTGCGGCAATTTGTCACCATTGATGAGACATGGGTCCACCACTACACGCCAGAAACAAAACAGTAGTCCAAGCAGTATGTGGAAGCCGGTGGTCCAGTGACTTTTTTTCCTTTTTAAAATTCTGCCAAATTTTATCCTTTTTAGGATAAAATTTGTGTATAGCATGGGATAAACCTGGAAAACTTCCCCAGATAATCCAACTAACGAAGTAAGATACTAATCATCACAAACGCCATCGAATCTCCTCTTTTTTGAAACAGTGTCTACAACACTGTCGACAGTGAATTCAACCCCTGCCCTAATGCACACCGGCGGTGCACATTGCCACTGAGGCGCTAGTCGGGGTGTTTAGGTTTTTCAAACTAGCATAACCATTTGATCTTATTATTTATCCGTAAGTAATATTATAATATTTTACCGATTAAAGCAAATTGTATGTTCTTAAAAATATAACACATATTGATAATTTTTCCGTCTCTCAATTTATTGATTTCAATTTTTATGAATTTTAGTTATGTTTTTTATTTGTTTAATTTATGTAATAATTTAGTATTTTTTGCACATCTGAGCATTTTCTGTTTAATATTAATGTTTACAATTTAGCTTTTAACCATCAACTCGTTAATAAATAAATACGTATTCATAAAGTCATAGTCACGAAACTTTTTTTTTCTAATGAGAGCTGGCAGTACATAGACAGTTATCTTTATGCCATAAAACAAGGTCTGCACCGACATTACTCATTTAGCACTACCTGGAGGAACGTGTAGCTTGAAGATGTGCTACGGGCTTGAGTAGTACTACCCCCACAACGCTCTACGATTCTATTAGACAGGGACCTACGGTTTCAAGTTTATTCTGAACCACTACAAACATCCACAATCCAAACATACCGACACCGCCGATACTCAAACCCGAAACCTGTGGTGCTGAGCGTAAATGCGCTAGCAACTCGGCCATCAGGCCCCTCGTTATAAGAATCTAAATTATTCGATAATGTTTGTTTAAAAATGTTTTATGCGCAATACGTCATATTTTGTGAAGTAATAATATAAAATAAAAGTTGAAATCTAAATTTGATGACAACACAGAATCTACTCAATATAGTTTTCTTTTAAATTTTTACAATACCATATAAACATTAACAATAAAATAAAATAAAATAAAAATACATTGACATATTCGTTTTGAAATGCCACAAACACTATCAAACCAGAAAATTTCACATTAACGTGAGAAAATTCCAATCACAGCTTAAACAAACAGATTTAGGAGGAAACGTCAAAACAGGAGCAAATTCAATATTTACGAATGTCTCATATTTCAATGCCTGCGTCGTAATTCATTTCGTAAAGGGACAAATTTACAGACGGATGTCACAAATTGCAAATAAGGGATCAGAAATGAATGATATTGCGTCAAAAGATACTCAATACACGCCGTTACTGTATCCATCACCTACCGCTTTAAGGCTGGATACGTAAAATACGATGTGAAAATTGTCAATATATTATCATCCGTTCTTCATGCTTGTGTTTCATTGCAAATCGGAATGACATGACAGTTCACTGTGGAATAGTGTGGGCCCCAATCTTCTGTTGTCACAGCCTTGACAGCACGGAAACATTGCAATTGTTAAACAATGTTGATTGTTTAACAATTGAATTTTATTTTTCCCAATCTCTCATATCTGTTCGATCATTTTTAAAATTTTAATTGACTATACCTTTTTAATTAATTTATTATTTTTTTATTAAAATTTTAAAATTAATTTTTAATTGTTTTTAATTTGAAGAGATATAGAATCCCATATTTTTATTTTTAAACCGTAATGTGAATGTTAAAAGCATTAGACAGTTATATTCAATAAAAGTAAAAATTGAATATACTCATTAATGTTTTTTTTTATAAGCAAATCAAATTAATAAGGCAAAATACCAGCAAATAAAAATTTGTATAAAATATTTTTAAAAGTTATCCAGTGCATTCTAATCGTTCAATTACTGAAGTACTGCGAAATATCACATGATAAAAGATATATTGAGTTATAACATTTTAATTTATGTTGTTTAAAACTATTACAACCGTTTGATGTAATTATTTATCCGTCAATCATATCTTAATATCTTATCGATTGAAGAAAATTGTATGCGTTCTTAAAAATATAACAAATATGAGAGACATCCCTTAATTTGTGGATTTCAATTTTTGTGAATTTTGACCATGTATTCTATTTATTTAACTTTCTTGGTAATTTATTATTTTTTGCACATCTCAGCTTTTTTTGTGGTTTTTTTTTCTGTTCTATTATTTCTGTTTAAAATTATGTTAATGTTTATATTATGTTTACTATTATTTTGTTCTATTATTCCAGTTTAATATTAATGCTAATGTTTGCCTTTTATATATCAACTAGTCAATCAATAAATACGTATTCATAGAGTCGTATACATACGAATCTGAATTATTCTATGGCGTTTGTTTAAAAATATTGTTTTAAGTGCAGTTATTATACGTAATACATCATATTTTGTAAAGTAACAACTTAAAATAAAAGCTAATTCTAAATTTGGTGGCAACATTGAATCACAGAATTTGATGCCACATACAGAAATTGTATTATAGTTTCGTTTTAAATTTTTATGATACACTAGGAATATTAACCAATAAAATAAAATAAAAATGTACTGACATATTCGTTTTTCAAAAACCACAAACACTATCGAACCAGAAAATTTCGCATTAACGTCACAAAATGCCAATCACAGCTTAAGCAAACAGATTTCGGAGCAAACGTCACAACCGGAGCAAATTCATTATTTAAGAATGTCTCATATTTCAAAGCGGTGTCGTAATTCATTTCGTAAAGGGACAAATTTACAGATGGATGTCACAAATTGCAAATAATGGATAAGAAATGAATGATATTTCGTGAAAAGATATTCAATAGACGCCGTTACAGTATCCACCACCCACTTCTTTATGGCCCGATACGCGAAATGCGACGTGAAAATTGTCAATATATTACCATCCGTTCTACATGCTTGTGTTTCATTGCAAATCGGAATGGAATGACACGTTCACTGAGGAATAGTGTGTGCCCCAATCTTTTGTTGTCACACCTTTGACAGCAAATAAACATTGCAATTGTTAAACAATATTGATTGTTACACAATCTTTCATTACTGATTGATCATTTCTAAAATTATTTTTATTGACTAAATCTTTTCATATAAATTTTTGTTTCTTTATTGAAATTTTAAAATAAACTTTTAATTATTTTTAATCTGAATAGATCCAAAATCTTTCTTTTTTATTTTTAAATAGTAATGCGAATGTTAAGAGCATTAAACAGATAATCTCAATAAATGTAAAAATTGAATGTACTCTTTTATGTTTTTAATGAGCAAGTCAAATTAAAAAGACAAAATACCAGCAAATAACAATTTGTATAAAACATTTTTCAAGATGTCCAGTGCCTGCTAGTATCATCATTCAATTACAGAAGTACTGCGAAATATCACATAATAAAAGATACATTGAGTTATAACAATTTAACTCATGTTGTTTAAGACTAATAGAACTGTTCCTGTAATTATTTATCCGTAAATCATATTTTAACAATTGAAAGAAATTGTATATGTTTTTAAAAATATAACAAATATTCAGAGACATCCCTCAATTTGTTGATTTCAATTTTTGTGAATTTTAACCATGATTTCTATTTATTTAACTTTTTGGTAATTTATTATTTTTTGCTCATCTTAACTTTTCCTGTTTTTTTTTTTTACTCTATTATTTCTGTTTAATATTAATGTTTATATTCTGTTTAATATTATTGTTAATGTTTGTATTCTGTTCTATTATTTCTGTTAAATATTAATGTTAATGTTTTCTGTTTAATATTATTGTTGATATTTATATTCTGTTTTTTTTTTGTTTAATGTTTAATGTTTGTATTCTGTTTAATATTAATGTTATATTTGTATTCTGTTAAATATTAATGTTAATGTTGATATTTATATTCTGTTTAATGTTAATGTTTATTTTTATCTTTTATGTATCAACTAGTAAATCAATAAATACGTGTTCATAAAATCGAATATACACGAATCTAAATTATTCTAGAATGCTTATTTTAAAATATTGTTTTATGCGCAGTTATTATTATGCGTAATACATCATATTCTGTGAAGTAATAATTTAAAATATAAATTGAATTCTAAATTTGATAGCAGCAGAAAATCCCAGAATTTGATGCTACAGACAGAAGTCGCACTATAGTTCGATTTTAAATTTTTACGATACCATAGAAACAATAATAATAAAATAAAATAAAAATACACTGGCATATTCGTTTTGAAAAGCCACAAACACTATAGAACCAGAAAATTTCGCATTAACGTCACAAAATGCCAATCACAGCTTAAACAAACAGATTTAGGAGAAAACGTCCAAACAGGAACGAATTCAATATTTACGAATGTTTCATATTTCAAAGCCTGCGTTCGTAATTCATTTCGTAAAGGAACACATTTACAGATGGATGTCACAAATTGCAAATAATGGATAAGAAATGAATGATATTTCGGGAAAAGATATTCAATACACGCCGTTAGGGTATCCATCACCTACTCCTTTATGGCTCGATACGTGAAATGCGACGTCAAAATTGACAATATATTACCATCCGTTCTTCATGCTTGTGTTTCATTGCAAATCGGAATGGAGTGACAGGTTCACTGTGGAATTGTGTGTGCCCCAATCTTCTGTAGTCACAGCCTTCACAGCACCGAAACATTGCAATTGTTAAACAATGTTGATTGTTTAACAATTGAATTTTATTAATTGTTTCCCAATCTCTCACACCTGTTCGATCATTTTAAAATTTTAATTGACTATACCTTTTTAATGAATTTATTATTTTTTTATTAAAATTTTAATAATTTTTAATTTTTTTTAATTTGAAGAGATATAGAATCCCTCATTTTTATTTTTAAATCGTAATGTGAATGTTAAAAGCATTAGACAGTTATATTCAATCAATGTAAAAATTGAATATACTCTTTAATGGTTTTTTTATGAGCAAATCAAATTAATAAGGCAAAATACCAGCAAATAACAATTTGTATAAAATATTTTTAAAGGTATCCAGTGCATTTTAATCATTCAATTACAGAAGTACTGCGAAATATCACATGATAAAAGATTTATTGAGTTATAACAATTTAATTCATGTTGTTTAAAACTAATATAATTGTTCGTGTAATTATTTATCTGTAAATCATGTTTTAATCTCTTACATATTGTAAAAATTGTATGTGTTCTTAAAAATATAACTAATATTGAGAGACATCCCTCAATTTGTTGATTTCAGTTTTTATAAATTTTAAGCATGCTTTCTCTTATTTATTAAACTTTCTTGAAAATTTATTATTTTTTTGCACATCTTAGCTTTTTCTGTTTTTTTTTATTATTATTTCTGTTTAATATTATTGTTGATGTTTATATTTTGTTAATATTAATGTTTGTATTCTGTTTAAAATTAATGTTAATGTTTATATTCTGTTTAATATTCTTGTTGATATTTATATTATGTTCTATTATTTCTGTTTAATGTTGATGTTAATTTTTATCTTTTATAAATCAACAAGTCAATCAATAAATACGTATTCATAAAATCGAATATACACGAAATTAAATTATTCTATAACGTTTGTTTAAAAATATTGTCTTATGCGCAGTTATTTTAATGCGTAATACATTATATTTTGTGAAGTAATAATTTAAAACATAAGTTAAATTAGAAATTTGATACCAACATAGAATCACAGAATTTCATGACACTGACATTAGTCGCACATATCTTGTTTTTAAATTTTTACGATACCATAGAAACATTAACAATAAAATAAAAAATGCACTGACATTTTCGTTTTGAAAACCCACAAACACTATCGAACCAAAAAATTTCGCATTAATGTCACAAAATGCCAATCACAGCTTAAACAAACAGATTTAGGAGAAAACGTCAAAACAGGAACGAATTCAATATTTACGAATGTCTCATATTTCAAAGCCTGCGTCGTAATTCATTTCGTAAAGGGACACATTTACAGATGGATGTCACAAATTGCAAATAATGGATAAGAAATGAATGATATTTCGTGAAAAGATATTCAATACACGCCGTCTCAGTATC